>JAGEOH010001371.1:0-20000 GCA_032207245.1 Pardosa pseudoannulata
CTGACCAACTGTGGGATGCCGTTTTGCTCTCCCCATGTTTCACCATTTGTCCAGCTTGGGCGTTGCTTGGCGCCATAAGATTCCTAGGCTGTTCTTCCTACTCACTCTATGTTTTGGCGATCGCCTTGGGTTCCCACTGGCGGGATTATTCCACTGACCTCGATATGTGCGGTGTTGAGTGGGCAGCATTTTGGCCAAAATTGGGGGAGAGATCACACACATCATTTTAAAAACGAGTATGTTTTTAGCCATTTTGCTTTTTTTATGTCTGTGTCATGTCGAGATCGTGCATTTTTCTGACAAGGTCAGCAAGGAATAGAAAATAAATAAAATTCCTTTAAGCTAATCAATTAATAGGACTGTTTTCTATTCATCAATTTGCATTCACCTCTGCTCTAAAATCCTGGAGCATACCATATGAATACAGTGAATTGTGTCTGCCACCATATAGTTCCACCAAAGAACCGGTGAAAGGTTATTGCAGAGTAAAGGTTAAATGTAATATTCAACAACATCAATAATTCTACAACAACAATTCTACAATCAGGTAACTTGGCCGCAAAGGATGAGAAACTTTCTCTCCTTAGCCTATATCTTTGACTATATATATAACTGAGACTTGGTCACAGATCATGTCCACACGATATGAGTTTTAAATACAAGATTTCATCTTTTTACAGTAAATTATTTCTGTATTAGGGTCCAAAGTATAATATTCTACTAAAAGTTTTCATTATACAGAGTAAAGATTGAAATCAAAATGAGAGAGACAAAACTAGACATTGTACAGTATTACATATACATACCTGACAACTTTTGAATATTGAAAATAGTAGCACCTGACAATGTTTGAAATCAAAAGTAGTAGCACACTAATTTGCGAGGTAGGTTGGATGGCGAGTTTTTACACAATAAATCCTGGGCAATCGTAAATGTACCATTTCACAATGCCAATACTAAATGATTGTGGGTATGTTTACTGCTCAAACAAAACAATCAATTCCACTAAAGTATCTAAAGTTCCATATAAAATTAGACAATATTTCATTTTCAAAATTTCAGATACATTTATGTACATTACTGAACTGATCCCCCCCATATAAAGTTAGATGAAGTATTTTGTTTAGACTTATTTTAGTTTTACAGTGGACTCCGCTTAATGGTTTGGTTTGGAGTGCTACGGTCTACTTTTTGTAACACGAGGGCTAATAAGAACGGGACCTACAGCTTTAAGCCGATTCCGAATCCATGCCACTGTGGGATTCGAAACCACGAACTCCGGTACCGAAGGCCAGCACCCTAACCAATTGGACATCGTTCGGCCTCCGCTTAATGTGATCGCGGTTAATGTTATCAGTCGCTTATTGTTATCGAAATCACTTGGTCCCCATTTTTTTTTATTCATTTGTATGTTAAAATTATCGCTTTATGTGGCTGTTATATTGGTTAATGTTATCAGTTTTTGAACCTTACTTTAACTGGCAAAGGTTTGGTTTAGTTTGGTTTGGAGTGCTACGGTCTACTTTTTGCAACACGAGGGCTAATGAGACCGGGACCTACAGCTTAAAGCCGATTCCGAACGGCTACGAACATCCATGCCACTGTGGGATTCGAATCCACGAACTCCGGTACCGAAGGCCAGCACCCTAACCAATCGGCCATTGTTCGGCTACTAGCAAAGGAATATTCACAATGTATTCAGAAGGAACCCATTCTTTTCTTTCCCTTCGTTCTTGTTTTAATTTCCAAGAATTCTCCCTCTTCCACCTAGGGAAAAGGAGAAAAAACAAAGGAGTGTTAAATTACACGTTCCTGGAATTTTTCAGAAATACACACACCTGCTGGTAGTCAATAGTTGTCAGATAAGCAGAAGGGAACAAATTCTTATCGGAACTGAGAAGGAGCTTATTCACATTTTATGCCCTGCTCGCTTACATGCAGTTTGGCGACAGGGAAGGCAGATAGCGAAATGATTTAACATTAAAACTAAATATCAAAAATTTTAAATCGTTATGACAGGTTACCAAATACGAGTCAGTGCAATGTTGCAGCGCAGTTAAACATTTCTCAGCTTTTGAATTGCATTGAAAGTGTTGAAACGTGGAGTACAACACCGCTCTGATGACTTTAAAAAGCATTTTGATTAAGAACAGTTTATCAATGTGCTTCTTAGAAAGAATTGTAGACAGTCAACAATGGATCCATTATTTTTATTATGTAAATAACTCTTATGCTTAAAGGATAATATACAGTACATAAATATAAGGTGAGTTTTTTCATTTTATTTTGAAATGTAGTACGTATGAATTAAAGGGGAGGAGGGTTGTAAATTTTGTATATCGTTTATTATCAAAATCACGGTGTCCCAAATTGATCACATTAAGCATAGCCCATTGTATTTAAATGTTATTTCACACCTTAACATTTTTATAGTAAGAAAAAATAATTTAAAAAAAATCCCAGAAATATACTAAGGGAAGAACACAGAAATATACTATTACATTATAACCAATATTATCAGACAAAAAATCTAAACTTTTAATAAAGAAATTTTTACCTTCGACAGAGTATGGTATCACACCCGAATTACACGAAATCGATAGGAAAAGTTTTTTTACGCTTTATATCACTTGCGAAAATATATTCATTTATTTTGATTTTCCGGGTGAAATGTAATTTTTTATTCTTGTATATATCTTTTGCCGAAAAATCATTATTTTGACCGATTTTCGTAGGATTTTAAATTCGTAGAAACTACGATTTTTTCGTAGAAGTTGGCAGGTCTGCATATAAGATATTGACCCTCTACGCTAATCGTTAGATTTATACAAAATACATAAAGACGTCAAGAATAAACTAGTAAAAATTCTTTGCCAAATGATGGAAATTTCTATCATAACATTTATTGAACAAAAAATTTGTACTAAAAGCAGGTGTACTGTAAATTGGTTGTCGCTAACTATTTTTTCCGCGACTATTGCTTAATAAGGAACGTAGATGTAAGAAAAATCAAATGTCAGAATCATTATAGTGGGTTTTGAAATTGTCATACTGCTGTTGAACAATCTTGTGAGAATGCAGCTATGTTCTACATAAGGTTTGCGAAACTGATTTGCTCGCCACACTCCCACATTGTGGGTTGCATGCCCAAGTAACTTTTCGTGACTCCAGGAAGCGTGTGGTGTGAAAACGACTGCACTTAAACTTCACCAAGTTTTGGAGAGTTGTGATTGGTCGTCAGGAGGCGATTCAGGACCATGCCTGGAGTCCCGGTCAATCTGGGCAGAGCCGGAAAGGACGCATTGTGCACAGGACAGTGGAACAACGGACGCATCAGCACAGGATAATGGATAAAGTATAGGGTTGCTGGAGTAGTTGAGATGGAAGGAAAATAATGTATCGGGCTCTTACACTATGGCAATTTCGCTTTTAGGTGTAGCACGTGCAGTGCTTCTTTTACTTTTTACTTTTTTTATATTTTTTTAGCATTTTTCCTTATTTTTTCTTCTCATTAATATATTTGTGTATTATAATATAGATCAGTGGCATTTTGCTATAATTAATATTAAAGACGATTTAAAGTAAATTTGGGTTATTAATGGATTTGAAGTAACAACAGCAATGTACTACACCACGGCAAATCTCATGTAGCAAATGTGGAATTTATATCAAAATAAAAATAATTTGTATTTAAATAAAAATAATAATAGGTTTAACTCCATACCGAATAATCAAGATGGCTATTCAACATTTCAAAATTAAAATTTTCTTGTATGCACATACGACGTAATATTCAAACTAGTAAAAATTCAGTGAAGAGTGGTTAAAAGTGAAATTAGAGAAAGGAAATTGATTTTGATTACAATAATTCCTTCACTTTGCACAAGGCAGTAAAAAATACTCTCAAAGTGAAAAGAAAGTTTTAGTTAAAGATGAATTGAAATAAGGTTGTTATAACGAAAATGATTTCAAGCCTTGAAATATACTGTGTCTCCTTAATCCATTGAACACCTAGAAGACACCACCAATTCAAAGATAAGGTGTTTAGATGTGTCATCGGGAAAATTCGCCTAGAACTTTAATCCTGAGTTGTCTTATGGCAGTAAACCAAAAAATGTTCATTTAAAAAACTCTTTACTGAACATAAAAGAAATATATAAAGGGGTGAAACATAAAAGAGAAATTTAAAATGCTAATATAATATAGTTAAAAAATAATAAGAGTTGTAAGCGCACCCTCTTTTCCTGGTGCGCTATGTTAGCGTGGGACCTGCCCGCCTACTGTACTGGGGCAGGTATGTTCATCCACGGTAGCTGAGATGCATGTAATTAGAACATTCCTCCGGAAAGCTTGTACGCACAAAACAAATTTATTTATTGACAAAACAAAGATTTACGAAAAATTAAAGTGTAAAACAACATAAACATATTTCTGAGCCTGTAAACAATCAAAACTGCATGACCGAGCTTACATATTCGAGGAGAAAAAAAAAAAGTAATAAAGTTCTCTCCCTTCAAAGCAGATTGATGTGTGTCGTCGCCGGCTCGAATTCAACTTCAACTGCCCTCTTGCAGATCTTCCCTCCCTTCCTCAGGAGGGGGTGTATGGAAAATTGAGCACATCCTCCTTTTCCGAGGCCCTGAAAAAACAAACCCAAGCGACTCCGAAACACGTTATCAGCCCCCTTTGCCGGCCGGCTTCTTATTTCCCCTAAGGAATGCCGGGTGGAAGGAGTCAATAGGGCTGTTTTGCCAATATCATCAAGGGCACACATGAGTCGTGAGTCCAAATTCTTTACAAGAGTTAAACATTATTTAGGTGTACCAGTGCAGTTACATTACTCCATCTACCCGAGCTTATCTCTGTAGAGTTTGCTCCTTACCGAGTTGGTCTAAATTAAAATCGGACCATGACGGGCCTCTCGTAGGTCAGCGGTGGCTTGGTAGCCATTATGGAGTCACTGTCGTAGCATGGTCATCAGTAGTTGCTGCTGGATGACTTCGGCCGGGTCAGTGTAAAAACACACTTATTCCAACATCTAAACCAGATGATTCAACCTTTTCTAGATTACCTAATCCGTTAGAAGAAAATATTATTCAAAAGCATCCTCTTCCATAATACCTAACGATGGCCGGATGGTAAAGCGCTGCTCTTCGGTAACGAAGTTCGCGGGTGGAATCCTGCTGCTGCCGTGGTTGTTCGCAGTTGGTTTCACTGTTGGGAATCTTCAAGCCGTAGGTCCCGCTCTCATTATCCCTCGTGTAGCAAAACAGTAGGCCATAGAGATCCGAACCAAACCAAACCTCTTCCATAATATTTTATTGTACCAAATAATAAAATATTGTTGCATATTATCTGTATGTGTTTTATCTGTCAAAATAACAATCTGAAAGCAAAAAAAACCATCGTTTTATTGATATTAATCATTTACATGGGAATTGTAAGCTATAACACTTACTTATTAAAGTATAATATATATATTTTTTTTTCTACTTATCACTTACGACTTATCTCTTAATTGTTTATATCTCTACCTTGTTTTGAAATATATCACAAAAAAGAAAATTTTGATTAATTTTACAAATACTAGTATTGTTATTATTTATATTTTACAAGTAGGACTATGTATTTCTACTGATAATGATTATCCTGAAATGGGAGTTCGAAAGAAAAGATAAAAAAGTCGATGTGGGTGTAATATTACAGTATATGACTATTTTTCTGCAAAGTTATCAAAATCCAAAAATTCAATAAAAATTTTGTTTATTTTCGTTTTTCAAGAAAGTTCTAAATTGTGTTTTTGACATTAAAAAATTGATTCCTTTTGGCCGGCCTTTTAAAAAAACTGTGCATTAAGGGTTTAATACAGGCAAAAAATTAGTAGGAAATAAAACTTGATGAGATTGTTGATAATAAAGAATCAAACGATAATGTTAGATTCTAATTTCATTATCATTCATAAATCTCGACTTTCATTCAACGTTCCTTTTCCCAAAACCACGTTAAATCAAAATATAAGGAAAAGATTACAGGTTGAAATTTTGGAACATCCATGCTATAGTGGGATTCGAACCCATGGATTCCAATACCGGAAAGCCCCACTGTACCGATTTGGACATCATTCTGCCTATCCCAGTTAGGTTTGCTTTGGGATAGGTTTGTCTACTTTTTTGCAATACAAGGGCTAATGAAATCGGGACCTACTGCTTAAAGCCGCTTTCGAGAGGCTAGGAACACATATGTCATAGTGGGATTCGAAACCACAAACTCCGGTACCAAAGATTAGCTCTAATTATTGGGCCATCGTTCAGCCTACCCCTGTTAGAAACACATACTTTAAAACGATTACAGAATAGATAACTTGGGGTTTCACCAAAATGAGACCATACAAGTCCAGAACCCATGCCTGAAGCAGAACTGATGTATAATTTGTATTATTCCTATCTCCTTAATCCATGTCACACAACAATGCTCTATTATTTGTACACCATATATATATTTCAATTACCATGCACACAATATCTTCTCACAATGCAGTGGCGGAGCGCATTACCGCGTATAAAATCAAGCAAGGAGAATCGGCGACCCGCGAATAGAGCTCTCAATATGAATTATTCCCCGCTCTTCGCCCCGGATGAAAAGACAACGCGTTAAAAGCTGTCAAAACAGCGCTGTTACGGAATTAACAGATGTGACAGCGCAGTTATTCAAATTGTCAATCACTCTCTCTCCAGGAATCCTTTTCATCGGAATGAATGTGCCTAACCAATCGAAAATCTGATCTTTAAAAGCTCGCGATTCGAGTCCCCTTTGTGCCGGGCTCGTGCGTCGGAATGTTTGTTTTTGGATGAAAGCACTTCCGACACTGACCTTGAGTATCGGAGAATATGTTGCCATGACAACCATCGATTCACACGGTTTCTTTCTCTTTTTTTTTTTTCAAATTTTATTATTATTTCCCCGTTATCGCCGTGCACAAAATAGCTTTGGGATCGCTCTTTGAGATGCTTACGCACAAAGCAGAACAAGAAGCTTTCGCGTAATGGGAAAACGTCACTCCCGTGTCGGATTGACCGGAATTCCAATAAAACGAAGAGAGGAGGGCTTATTTAAGAATAAAGCAATTTTCTCCGAAATTTCTACAATTGGTCATTTATGCTTTTAGCTTAGCAAGCTTCTTTTATTTCTCTTTTTCGTTTCGTTCCATTTGATCATTTGTAGCATTAAATAGCGTAATAACTTGATGTTTGTTGGAAAATTATTCTAATTCATTCAAAATTTAAGAAATGTAATGGTAACAAATCCCCTGTATAATAATAGCCTAAGTTATCTGTCCGTCTGTCCTCGAATTTATGAAGCGGTTGGACCTAGAATGGATAAGGTCATCCATATTGATGAGTTAGGGTTAGTAAAATTCAAAGCAAGCCTTTAAAACGTTCGAAATCCACCCCTTTTCGAGCGTTAAATGCCATTATATCAAGCCCTATTTTCCCCAGTTAAGAGTAGTTGATTAAGTTTATCCCATAATAAATAGGTAAAAATAACATATTTTTCTGGCATTATGACGTCATTCCTTTAACCATTTCATTGAATCATTTCTTATTTTAAATTATTTAAATATCGTCTACATTATTTTCATACGTTTTATTACTGAACTTAGATATTATGTAAATAATTTTATTTTATATTTGGCTTAAATAATAAATTAGGTACATATGAGAAAATTGTAAATTCAATCATTGATTATATTTTGTTTCAATGAAAATTTTATCACAGATATTAATAACAAATTCTTTTCATAAAAGTCTAGGAGTTCATTTCATGAACTAGCATTTAAGTTATATATCTTTGAAAATTAAGAATTTTTTCGTTTGCGTGTTGTTTTTTTATACATAACCACACGTTTTGACTAAATGAATTCAATTTCATTCTAAACTGCATTCACAGTATTATTAGGAGACTTTAGAGGAGTATGATGATAAACAACTTATTGAGCATGTACCAGATAATTTTCGGCCAAAAAACAAACCTGCCGCATAAGGTACTTTACAATTATAGAGAATTAAAAATCTCACTAATCCCCTCATATGACGAGCTATATGCTAGTTAATAATTAACTATTAATTGGTTTGGCATGGAGTGCTACGGTCTTTTGTTTCGCTACTTGACAGCTAATGAATCCAGGACGAGTATAGGCGACTAAAGTAGTTTGTTTATATTTTACTACTCAAAATACATTTGAACTTTAAGCTTAAGACACAAAATTCTCGAAACAAGAACAGCAGTTACATAATTGTTGAATATCAGGTAGTTGTAAATACATTTGAGCTTTAAGCTTAAGACAAAATTCTCGAAACAAGAACAGAAGTTACATAATTATTGAATATCTGTAAATATGAGAGTAAATATATCTGTAATATAAGTCTGAGCTATAAATATATTGAGCTTTAAGCTTAAGACACAAAATTCTCGAAACAAGAACAGCAGTTACATAATTGTTGAATATCAGGTAGTTGTAAATACATTTGAGCTTTAAGCTTAAGACACAAAATTCTCGAAACAAGAACAGAAGTTACATAATTATTGAATATCAGGTAGGTGTTTTCTTGAATCCACGCAAAAAAACCTTTAAATTTCTTTAAAATATAATTCTTGCTATAGCTTCATATGATAACAGTCCTAACTTTTAGAATATTTTTTTACCTTCTTTTGGTCTAGTTTGGTTTAGAGAACTAGCTTCATTTTTTTGGCTGAACGAGAGCTAAAAATATCGAACTTACTGCTAAAAACTGAGTCTGAACTGCTATCTATGACAGTAATACAATACAAATCCACAAACTCCGGTACCAAATATCAGCGTCATACCCATCACTACTATTCATTATTAAAGTATTATTTTTAGATATTTAGTACAAACCCTAAAAAGAAAAAAAAGTCCTGCAATAACTACTATGATAGTCATAAATAGTCCATAAATATTTATTCTACTAACTCTATATTCTTCGTAATGGGATAGTCTGATATCTGCTTTTTAAATATTCAGAAAGATGTATATAAAATTTACAATATATCACCGATATTTTTATCAATTTTACAGAGGTGACAAAAATCAAAAATAGAATTTTTTCACCACCGTATAAGAATGTATAGGAATAAAGAGCTACATTAAAGAATAAATTTTAAAAAAAGTAATGAGTATTTCTTTCCCGTCCAAATTTGAATATTTGGTGTTATCACATCACACTTCCTTGAGATAAAAAAAAGTTCATCCACGTTCCAGCCACCCCAAATTAAATTAGTTTTCTAGATTAGTAAATATATTTAATTATAACTGGGAATTCTAGTGTCCAACAAAGACAAAAGTCAGCAAATTTATTGCTGTAATTTACTACTGTGATACCATGAGAGGTGTGATGCTATTACGTGACAATCGCGTAAATCCCTCAAATGGTACAAAATAAGTTATGATTTCACGACAAATGTGTTGTGCATAACCCTCTTTACCCACATAAAAATTTAAAAAATTGCGAATTATGTGCTTACATTCGTCAACGTCATATCACAATTTCAACTTTTATTCCCACTCTCCGTTGACATGAATTTAAGTCAAACAATTTCTGTTTCTGAACTCGGCAATATACCATATATGTCAGGATTGAAAACGTAAAATTAATAAATTAGGGGTTTGAGAGCAAAATGCGCAGCGCACTTCTTTAATGCAGGCGCACGAATCTTTAATAATTCATCACAAAAAAACACTTAATGATTAACGATTGCCAGAGAGATTGTCTTAAGAAATTTCTGTATGAACCCTGGCTGAATGGGTCTTTTTTGTCAGAGTGTGAACGCTAGCCACGACCAGAGATACTATGATTGGCTGTACTTAATCCATGAATAAAGATATTATAAAGAAACAATTGGTCTCTCATGTGGCTTCAGTCTCATATATATATATATATATATATATTATATATATATATATATATTATATATATATATATATATATATATACATACATATATATATACATACATATATTATACATATTTATAATACATACATATATATATAATACATAAATATATATATATAAATACATATATATATATAATATATATATATATATATAAATTTATATATATATATATATATATATATATATAGAGACAGACAGACAGAGAGAGAAGGGGGGGTCGGAGGGATGAAGGGCCAAAATTCTATATAAGACATCTTGAAAATATTCTGAGGACGAAAATTTTGCTTGACGGGCACAATACCGAACATTTATCCTGTCCCAAACCAAATAGCAATTTTCTATGATGATGGAATTCAAAAGCTGGTTCTAAAACAAGTTCTAAAACAAGTTGATATTTATGGAAATTATTTCAAAAAGGAGAGATAGCAGTGCAAGAATGTAAGTGGATGTAAAAGGAGAATGCAGTGCAAGTGTGTAAGAAAATTAATATAATAAAGTATACATACTATACTTTTTGTTTAGAAAACGGTACTTTCTTAAGACATTTCTCTTATTTAGGTAAAATCATAAAAAACTTTATGTAATATTGTCATAATAAATAAGCGAAAGGAACATGCAATAAAATCCAGAGAATGAAATACCAGTTTCCTTTGTTTTTCATTTAGCAATGCTACGATATTTTTATATTATTAATAAAAAGCGCTGTCTATTAACTCGGAACAATATTATGATGATGAATAAAAACGTTTGTTCGTACGAGAAGCGTATATGTGAGAAAAAGGCTTAATTATTAAATTCATTTTCAGAAGATAAAAAATATCTAAATTTCCAGACCATGTATATAAAAAAAACACCCCGTCATTAAAATCGCAGCACTATTATCTCCCATGGGAGATAGGAACGAGAGGAAACTTAATTATTTGCAGTCATAGTTAGACGATTTTTAATTAAGAAGCTATTAAAAATAGTGTTCCGACTAACTACTATACTTTCATATTCAAGCTGTTTTTATTTTCACGAAAAGCTTTTATAATATTCTGTGAAATCTACAGCCGTTAGTTGAAAAAAAGTTTTAAAGATATTTTTTGAGATCAGTGTTATAAAGTTTCGAAATTTATGTACAAATTTAGAAGAAATCGTAGACCAACATCGAAATCTGATCGACTTGTCGAATTCGTTTTAATGTACCAGATTTCATGCGTCGAGGAGGAATTGTTTCGTTCTTCAAGTGCTTTCAAGTGCTTCCGTGCGTGCGAGTGCTCGTGTGTATGCGTGCGTTGTGTGTGTTCTATAATAAATAACAATAGTTTCAGAAAGATTATCGAATATATCGACAGATTTGACAGCAATGCCTGAAAAGTTATTTGATATCGTTTACTTATGAAAATGAAAAAAATGACTTTTTCTGTGTCCTTTTTAACTGCCTTTTTTTTCGTCGTGTATCAAAAATAAATAGCAAGCTAATTCAATGTAGATAAAACTGTTATTAAACCGTCGTGTTCAAACTCGAGACGCCATTTGCGAACACAACGGTTTTTTTAACACTAGATTGCCCAAGGCAGTCATTTTGACTGTTTTTTAATTTCAATTAGAAAAATAATTATGAAATATAATGACACAATTTCTTAGAATTTGGTGACTTTTTCTATAACATATAAATGGGTTTATGAATAATTGTAGTTACTTCCGCCCTCCTTTATTATATAATATTAAAAATTAATTTTAAACAAATTTCGTTACATATTTGTTATTTTTTCACAATGCAGTCATTTTGACTGTTTTGGGGCAATATAGGTATACAAGAAACCTCAATAGTGTTAATAATAGTTTTACCCACATTGAAATACACTCAACAGCTTAAACATTGTGACCACCTGTCAATAAAGAGTTGGCCCACTTTTGGTGGGCAACACAGCTTCAACCCGCCTTGGTTTGGATGCCACAACTCCTTGGTAGATGGCCGGGGGCAGATTGTACCAGATGTTTAAGCAACGGTTACGCAAATCCGAGATATTGCGAATTGGTGGTCTTTGAACTCTGAGCTGCCATCCCTTGACATCCCAAATGTTTTCTATCGGATTGCACAGACACACAGAAGTGATTCTTCAGACTCTCCAGCAGCAGTTAAATACCGTTTCCACCTGATCACGTGCCTTCCACGTCATGCAGGCGAGTACATTGCAAAATGTAAGTGTGGTCATAATGTTTCGGCTCTTGAGTGTATAGTCTGCTCCTTATATTTGATTATTGAGAAACAAACAAAAAGCATTTTCATTATCATAAGCAATTGATATCAAGTAACTTTTCAGGTATCGTAGTTCAAACTTGTCGATATATTTGATACACTCAGTTGCTTTCGGAAACAACAGTATATGATAAAGGAACTTATTATTGCAGCTGAGTATTCAATATAAAAAGTGAAACTCAAATAGTAAATAGAAATTACGATAAATATTTCATGATCAATCTGTAAAATTTAATCATATATGCTGTGAAAGCAAATGAGAATAATATAACATTAAAATCTGAGCAGAATGTGTTAATTTAATGCATAAGAAATCTAAGCATTTATATATTACGTTAAAAATGAATTTGAAAATAAAGTCATGTAAAAACTGTGTAACGCCACCCTGTTCTGGAGCGCAACACTTACGTGTGACATGCCGGCCTACTTTACTGGAGCAGGTATGTTCGTAGAACGTTGCTGGAATGCATAACAAAAAGAATTCATCCAAAAGCTTAGACGGACAACAAATAACTTTTGTTTACAACATTGATGAAAATTAAAGAAAATCAAAATGACATATTTCCTAGTCTCAGAGCCTATTTTTATACAGATTATACGGCCTAGCTTTCCATATCCAAAACTAAAACCGACTTCGCTTTCTCTAACATCGAACAGAGAGATGTCTCCAGGTAGAGGGGCTCTATCTCGACTCACGTATCCAATCATTGTTGATCTTCTCTCGCTTCCCGGGAAGTCAGCTTCTGCAAAACTTGATTCCTTCCGAAAGAAAAAGTCCTCCCTTTCAGATGCACTGCAAAAACAGACCAACGCACATCCGAAAATTATCATTCCCCTTTAACCAGCCGGCTCCTATTTCCCAAGAAGCCTGGTAAAGGGTCAATTGGGGCAATCTTGAAGATGTCATGAAGGCTCACCCATAGGCGAAACACTCTTCGTAGGGTCCAAATTCCTTAAAAACTGCGTTACAAAAATAATAGTTATTAATCAAAGCAAACACAGTAGAGAGAGAGCACTTAAAAATGTCGGACCGATTCAAAATAATAGCGTGTGCTGAACGACAAAACTGCCCGATAAACAATATCGGCTATTCGATACAAATCATCGTTGTATCGGAAGGTGTGAAAGCGAATAGATCATTTCAGTGCATTTTACGTGCGTCGATGTCGGACAAGGACAGTCGTTTAACCCTTTAAATGTCACCAAAATAAATTCAAGGGAATTTAATGTAATTTGTTTATAAATGTTATCTATAAGCCTTGTATATGTAAAATATATAAATTTTTTTTACATTCCTTAGAAGGGTTTGCTTAGAGGATTAGGTTTTGAGAAATGGTTTAACTGACTAATCCCTCCCCTTGTACAGCTTGAAAATTATGCCTTTTTAAAAGTTTGACTATACTGGAAGAATAATAAATGATAATCCTTAAACTGGTATAATAAATAAATAGCTTGACAATTTATAAGTGTTGTTTGTATAACTTTTATTTGAGGTCATAAGTAAGATAAATTGAATCTGACTTCTCAAGTACAGAAAGTTTAAATACATATATTTCAATAGAAAAAGAAATAAGTTAAAGTAGAACTTTCATCTGTCATATATTTAAAATATCAAAAATATAATATGTATAAAATGTATAATATGTATATATATATATAATGTATAATATGTATTTATAAAGATATATATATAATTTACATTATATATATATATATATATATATAATATATATATAATAAATGAATTTGTGTGTGTCTGTATGTTCTCTATAGACTCAAAAACTATGCATCCAATCGCCGTGAAAATTTGGGAAATATTTAGGTATATCCCTGGGAAGGTTTTTGTAAATTTTTAACGTTCGAAATTCATTCCTTCCCCCTTTTTCGAGCATTTCATGTCATTATTCCAAGCATTATTTTCCCCGGTTAAACGCAAACGATTAATTTTTTAATTTATCGCATCATAACTAAGTGAAAGAAGCAATATTTCTAGCAATGTGACGTCATCCCAAGTAATTGTTTTAAACAGAGTTTTCCTCGGTTAAAAGCAAAAGATTAAAATTTTCAATTTATCACATAATTGATAGGTGAAAATGATATTTTTCTATCATTATGACGTCATTAATTTAAATATCTGATTTATTCATTTCTTATTTTTATATTATTTAAACGTCGATGTTTTTCTATCATTATGACGTCATTACTTTAAATATCTGATTTATTCATTTATTATTTTATATTATTTAAACATCGTCTGCTTAGTATCAATTCGATTTGACCTGGAAATTGAGATATAAAGTGATTAACTTTCATTTCTATGTGGCGCAAATTATAGTATTTTTATATGAGAACTTATTTTAATTCTTAGTTAATTTTTACGTTACAATGAAATGTTTATCAACAATATTTTAACAACAAAGTACAAAAGTACAAATTTCAGTGACTCTCATGGATAAATAAAAACCTATCATTTTATATAGTTATCTTCATATTCATATGAATGTGATTTCTGTTTCATACAAAACTATGTCGTTTGTCATAAATGTCCTTAATTTTGGAAAACATTTATTACTACCAACAAAATTAGCACTGTTGCTGTCAAAACCTCTGCTTTCTATTCTACCACGTAATATGGCAGGGTATATTAACGTTGCTAATCAACGTACAGTAGTAATACAGTAATGTAATTTAGGGTTAAACTTATATTTTACCATAAGAAAAAAGTTTCAGCAACTTTAATATAAGACACAAATTTGATGCAGATTTAATCGTTAGCATGTAAACATATATTTTGTTATTTTTATTTATTGATATTAAGAACAGTTTTCATGTTTTATGTTTTTTTATACAAATCTACCCGATAAGTCATAGAGTAACTAACTTTGGAAAGAAATACTTGATACCGCCAAATGAACATATTCCGTATTAATACATTTTGAATTCCGAGATTAAAATCTGACTGTGACTATATATGTATGTATGTTTGTATTTGCGTCTATCTCCTTGCGAACCGCTGGACGCAGACGGGCACCAAAAGTACCAAAAGACGTGAAACGATCCAAGGATGTCATTTCGCCCGTTCGCTTTCCGATATTTCGATTAGTTCGAAAGATATTGACGAAAAACCGAACAAAATGCCAGTTTAATTTTGCGACACGAGCTTTCCATTGTCGAGTTGGCATCTAAATATGGCAGTGTTATTCATTGTTGGCTTTATTATCGCCAGATATTTGGTATTCGGGAAACACATAAACGTATCTACGCTATTTAAATTCCAGTGTAAGTATATAAAATATATGATGGCATATATGTATATAAGACTATTTTTTATATGATAAAAGATAAACTCATTTTTGTTTAGGAAATAACTTCTTTTTTCTATTTTATTTGCTTGGCGAGATTTTTATTTTCAGTAATTAAAAATTGCCATATTCTATCAAATTTGTTTTTATTTCGCAGTTGCCATTTATAAAATAAAAACTAACATGTGGTTATAGGTTTTGTTATCTAAAACTCAACTACACTAGAGAAAAAAAATTGGCAAGTGATATACAGGGAACAAATAAGTTTTCATTTTAGAAATGGCAACTATGAAATGTTGAGATATTGTAACCACTTTTGAATAAAGTTTAAAATGTGATTTCAAATAATATAATTGTTCTCGGTATTTTAGCCTTATATACTTATTTCGTTTTATCAATATTAGTTTGGTATATTTCTTTCATTCTGAATTCAAATGCGCCATTTTTATTTATCCAATTTTAAGACTTCACTCTGTACTTCATCTATTATTAAATAACCTTGGCAACTTTCGGTATATTTCTTTTAATTAAGTGTTATAAAAATTGAAATCATTTAAGTAACTTCATTCTTATGATAACACTTTCAAGTAATATAACTGTTCTGGGCTTTTGATCTTATGTGCTTAGTTCATTTTATCAATATTTAGTATTTTTCTTTCATTGTCAATTCAATTGCGCCATTTTCATTTGTCCAATTTTGAGACCACACTAACATCTATTTATTATTAGGCTTGGCAGAATTACTTAAAGAAGTGATTTCGGTCAATCGAGTTCAGATATTCTAATTAGTTCGAAATACATTTTAAAACCAACAAAAACACCGTTTTAATTATGTAGTACAGTCATTTTAACTGTTGAGTTGGCGTGAAAAATAATGACCATATTTTCGTTGTTGTCATCGTTTTCGCCAGATAATTGGTAATAGAATTGACATTAATGCAAAACAACTATCGCCTATCCTGCCAAACCGTTGTTTGTTGGTAAAATTTGAACTGCGGCACATTTTAGTATTTTTGTTAGTGATTTATTATATTCTTGAAGAATTTTTCAAGACCTTACCATTAAAATTGGAGTGTAAATATATACATTTATAAACATAAATACATTTGAATGCATTACTTCGCCCAATCTGCTGAATGCTTAAACTCTTTCCACCATTAAAATACCGTAATAACAATCAATTAAATGTATATTAATTAATATATGTACTGAGTGGTGCCATTTATTACCTATAGTTACAACTATTTGTCATCCGCAATAACTTTTTCTCTTTGAAATATCCCAGTATCAAAATCAATTTTATTTTTTTAATAGCTAAATTTTTTTCTTCATCAAAATATGTAAATTTTTATTTTACTTTCTCAAATTTTTTTTAAGAAATTAGTATTTTTCTGTTATATGTTGGCATGATTTTTATTTTCAATAATTACAAATTAGCCATGTTCTATCAAATTTGTTTTTATTTCACAATTACCATTTTTTAAAGAAAAAGTTATCGTCATAGGTTTTGTTGTTTAAAATTTAACTTTTATGTATGTAAAACATTAGTACTAAAAGGTATCCAATCTCGGAAATGAATTATGCCATTCAGAACAGTACATATATATTACTCTCCACAGTATTTTGAAATTTGACTCCTACATTAAAAAAAATGTCGTGGAATTGAGAATTATTATGCAGCAATTCACGGGTTACACAATGCACTTACTGGACATTCAGCTATTAAAATAAACTGTTATAATCATCAACAATCTGAAATATACGAAATTTGTTCAGCATTTATATTAATACGTCTTATTATCTTTAATAGTGGTTCTAAACCTTTCATCGAAATATTTTAAGACCCAGACCGAAGGCTGGGTGCGAAGCAGCTAGTCTATATATATAAAAATGAATTTGTGTGTGTCTGTCTGTCTGTCTGTCTGTACTCAATAGACTCAAAAACTATGCATCCAATCGCCGTGAAAATTTGGGAAATATTTAGGTATATCCCTGGGAAGGTTTTTGTAAATTTTTAACGTTCGAAATTCATTCCTTCCCCCTTTTTCGAGCATTTCATGTCATTATTCCAAGCATTATTTTCCCCGGTTAAACGCAAACGATTAATTTTTTAATTTATCGCATCATAACTAAGTGAAAGAAGCAATATTTCTAGCAATGTGACGTCATCCCAAGTAATTGTTTTAAACAGAGTTTTCCTCGGTTAAAAGCAAAAGATTAAAATTTTCAATTTATCACATAATTGATAGGTGAAAATGATATTTTTCTATCATTATGACGTCATTAATTTAAATATCTGATTTATTCATTTCTTATTTTATATTATTTAAACGTCGATATTTTTCTATCATTATGACGTCATTACTTTAAATATCTGATTTATTCATTTATTATTTTATATTATTTAAACATCGTCTGCTTAGTATCAATTCGATTTGACCTGGAAATTGAGATATAAAGTGATTAACTTTCATTTCTATGTGGCGCAAATTATAGTATTTTTTATATGAGAACTTATTTTAATTCTTAGTTAATTTTTACGTTACAATGAAATGTTTATCAACAATATTTTAACAACAAAAAGTACAAATTTCAGTGACTCTCATGGATAAATAAAAACCTATCATTTTATATAGTTATCTTCATATTCATATGAATGTGATTTCTGTTTCATACAAAACTATGTCGTTTGTCATAAATGTCCTTAATTTTGGAAAACATTTATTACTACCAACAAAATTAGCACTGTTGCTGTCAAAACCTCTGCTTTCTATTCTACCACGTAATATGGCAGGGTATATTAACGTTGCTAATCAACGTACAGTAGTAATACAGTAATGTAATTTAGGGTTAAACTTATATTTTACCATAAGAAAAAAGTTTCAGCAACTTTAATATAAGACACAAATTTGATGCAGATTTAATCGTTAGCATGTAAACATATATTTTGTTATTTTTATTTATTGATATTAAGAACAGTTTTCATTTTTATGTTTTTTTATACAAATCTACCCGATAAGTCATAGAGTAACTAACTTTGGAAAAGAAATACTTGATACCGCCAAATGAACATATTCCGTATTAATACATTTTGAATTCCGAGATTAAAATCTGACTGTGACTATATATGTATGTATGTTTGTATTTGCGTCTATCTCCTTGCGAACCGCTGGACGCAGACGGGCACCAAAAGTACCAAAAGACGTGAAACGATCCAAGGATGTCATTTCGCCCGTTCGCTTTCCGATATTTCGATTAGTTCGAAAGATATTGACGAAAAACCGAACAAAATGCCAGTTTAATTTTGCGACACGAGCTTTCCATTGTCGAGTTGGCATCTAAATATGGCAGTGTTATTCATTGTTGGCTTTATTATCGCCAGATATTTGGTATTCGGGAAACACATAAACGTATCTACGCTATTTAAATTCCAGTGTAAGTATATAAATATATGATGGCATATATATATATAAGACTATTTTTTATATGATAAAAGATAAACTCATTTTTGTTTAGGAAATAACTTCTTTTTTCTATTTTATTTGCTTGGCGAGATTTTTATTTTCAGTAATTAAAAATTGCCATATTCTATCAAATTTGTTTTTATTTCGCAGTTGCCATTTATAAAATAAAAACTAACATATGGTTATAGGTTTTGTTATCTAAAACTCAACTACACTAGAGAAAAAAAATTGGCAAGTGATATACAGGGAACAAATAAGTTTTCATTTTAGAAATGGCAACTATGAAATGTTGAGATATTGTAACCACTTTTGAATAAAGTTTAAAATGTGATTTCAAATAATATAATTGTTCTCGGTATTTTAGCCTTATATACTTATTTCGTTTTATCAATATTAGTTTGGTATATTTCTTTCATTCTGAATTCAAATGCGCCATTTTTATTTATCCAATTTTAAGACTTCACTCTGTACTTCATCTATTATTAAATAACCTTGGCAACTTTCGGTATATTTCTTTTAATTAAGTGTTATAAAAATTGAAATCATTTAAGTAACTTCATTCTTATGATAACACTTTCAAGTAATATAACTGTTCTGGGCTTTTGATCTTATGTGCTTAGTTCATTTTATCAATATTTAGTATTTTTCTTTCATTGTCAATTCAATTGCGCCATTTTCATTTGTCCAATTTTGAGACCACACTAACATCTATTTATTATTAGGCTTGGCAGAATTACTTAAAGAAGTGATTTCGGTCAATCGAGTTCAGATATTCTAATTAGTTCGAAATACATTTTAAAACCAACAAAAACACCGTTTTAATTATGTATTACAGTCATTTTAACTGTTGAGTTGGCGTGACAAATAATGACCATATTTTCGTTGTTGTCATCGTTTTCGCCAGATAATTGGTAATAGAATTGACATTAATGCAAAACAACTATCGCCTATCCTGCCAAACCGTTGTTTGTTGGTAAAATTTGAACTGCGGCACATTTTAGTATTTTTGTTA
>JAGEOH010001372.1:0-22170 GCA_032207245.1 Pardosa pseudoannulata
ATTTAAGCCTAAAGAAACTTTGTAATTTAATGCATATTAATTCGATGGGAATAATCCCGCTAAGAACTTGCAGAGCCGAAGTAGGAGCCGTGCTATAAGCTTTAGTCACCTTAAGAAGTATAATCCTCTGTATGCTATTTAGCATAGTACTGATCCTTTTCGTGTTTCTGTACCAAATTTCAGCATTATATGTAATCTTCTTTTGAAAAACATTATTATAAATATTTTTCAATAAAGAAACACTAACTCCCCACTTGACTCTACTTATACTGTTCAACCTAACCATCTGAGCCACCACCTTACTCTTAATGTAATGAAGGTGCATTGTCCATGTTAATTTGTTATCTATCATCACACCTAAATAATTTATGTTTTTGCTATATTTTATCTTGTGGTCACCTATCCTAATAGTAGGATATGACCTAATGTTCTTCCCATGCCTAAATACGGTATATAGGCATTTATTTTCACTTAATTGAAGTCCACAATATTCAGTCCATTGCTGAATCTTATCGAAAATGACATTCGTATGCTCTCTGAAAAAACGAGGAGCTTGTGCCCTGATTAGGATGCTAACGTCATCCGCGTAAGCTATAATCATACTGTTATCATCCTCATATAAAATGTCGTTGATGGCAATTAGCCACAGCTTGGGCCCCAAACTGGAGCCCTGTGGCACCCCATTATTATAGTTATCACTATAATCTTCACATACTACCTTTCTATTACATATAAAAGATATAATACATGATTTCAAATAACTGGGGATATTAAGACTATCAATCTTATCCCTTAAACTGTGCCATTTAATATTGTCAAAGGCACCTTTTATATCTAAGACAACCATCAAGGTAATGAGACCCTTGACAGTGGAATTACTAACAAATTTAAGTACCTTGTCCAATGCCATAGCAGTGGATTTGCCTTTTCTAAAGCCAAATTGTAGATTACTAAAATAGCTTTTCTCTAGATAATAATCTAGACGCCTAGTCAAAAGTTTATCATAAATCTTTCCCCATACAGGAAGAAGACTAATTGGTCTATAGGAGTCCACCCTTTGAGGATCTCTACCACCCTTTAGACAGAGCTTGACTTTAGCTTCCTTCCAAACCGTGGGAAAATACCCCCTACTAAGACAAAAGTTAAATATATCCATAAATATGTTTTTATTAACATAATAAAGTTCCCTATAAATCTCTAAATTTATGCCATCAATCCCAGGAGCTTTGTTCTTCTTCATAAGTTGAAGAACATCTTCAATTTCATACTCCTCAATCTTCATATATTCGTAATCCCCATCTTCTTCTTCAAATCTATCCTCCTCAGTATATTTAAAGTGTCCTTTCATGATAGTACTAATAGTTTCCTTTAAGTCCATAGTCATATCACCATCGTCCTTAAAAACAGTACTTTGGGCGATTTGCCGATTCTTCTTAATATAATCTATAATGCCATTATACTTCCCACTATTTAAAGTATATGTAACATAGTCCTTAAAATTCGACCTTTTAGCCATTAAGATATCCCTCTTATATAAAGCTAAGTTCCTCTTATAACATAGCCTTAGGTTTTCTCTTAAATTGTTATCAACTTCCCTTTGGTACCTGCGTCTTAAAGCGCGTACCCGACTTCTCTTAATAGTTAACTTATAGTTCCACCAAGGAGCATTCTTCTTATCGCTATTAGACTTCTTCTTTATTTCATTATCCTTAGCTATTTTAAATAGCTGATCTTGAATGTCCCTAATTTTATTATTAATACTACTATATTCCAAGAATCCAATGTCATAGTTCTTAAAGAACTTATAAATATCTTCCTTCATACGAATCCACTTAATCTTATGGATCCTCAACTTAGGTTCCTCAAAATGTAAAGGAACTTCCATAATATCAATTTCAATAAGGTTATGATCACTAGCAGTGATCTTATCGATAACTTTAATATTAATTTCATTATCACTTATCATTCTACTAATTATAAGATCTATCCAACTCATACCTCTAGAGGATTGATAGGTAGGCAATGAGTTTTTGCTATTGTGTTTAATTAGATCATGACTCAAGATTAACCTAATGAGTTTTTCACCTCTGTTATCTATGGGGTGCTTACCCCAAATATTGGACTTCGCATTGAAGTCGCCCATAATAATAATGGGCCCACTGTACTTCACCATCAGATCATTCATAACTAATAAATTGTCTTCAATCTCCTCACTTGGAGAACAATAAACAGATTAATTTTTGCGAGTATAATATCTCGAGAAGAAAATAAACATGTACACCTTAACTTCTAGTGTATAAGAAGGCTAGCGCAAGGCCTATCCTGGCCTTGCAAAATGATATAAGTAAATGGAAAACCTACAACAGTTCCATCAATACAATATGGTTCATTGAGCGAGACCACCTTATAGTTATTCAAAATTATATCGTTGGAAAGCTGGGCAGAAGCTGCCCTAGCGTTCCCTAAATTAATATGAGCTACTTTAAAACCAGAATTATCAGCCATAGTCTGTCCTACTAATGATCCTGTCTCGCTCTTTGCCCCATATCTTACAAACATTACTCAAACAACTATGCTTTATATCAAAGCTAGTTTTAAACTTAAAATTATGACCTACACAATTCAAACATTTTTCTTCATTACTCTTACAATCTTTAGTGAGATGTAACTCATCACTACATTTCAAACATCTCTCTTTATTCCTACAAAACTTACTAATGTGCCCAAACATCCCACATTTGAAGCACAAGGTGGGACGTATGTGTTCTTTAAATCTCAAAATTTGCCACTCTATCTTCAATTTATTCTGTTTCAATGATTTAAAGGTCTTTGGGTCAATCTCTACTACCCAATTGTTACCTTTTCTTGACCTAAAACTATATTTAACATTAATTACATTCTCATCACTAATTTCCTCATTGTACTCTATCAATTGTCGACTTAGTTTCTCTTTAGAAATCTCTTCATCCACATCATATAACACAATATGTGGCTGCCGTGATCTAGCTATATTTATATTATAGTCTCTATTTAGCCCTTCCTTGGACTCCATGGCTATAGCCATTTTCTCCTGTTCCTCCTTCGTATCTGTTTTTATTACTAATCCACCATCTCTAATAAACTTAACTTCCTTAACAGAGACCTGAATGTCTCTAGGATTGATATTACTCCTTAAATCATTGAAAGTAGTCTGGCTACTTCGTTTAGCCTTTGGTTTTATTAATAACGTAAAATCCTTTCGGATCCTACTTCTGCTCCTACTTCGACTCCGAGATCTGTTTTTCTCTCTACCAACTACTTCAGCAAAAGTGGCTTTGCTTTCTTGCGCTTCGATCTTGCCTTTCAAATAAGAGATAACTCTACTTTGAGATATAATTATATCCATGAAGTTCTGAGCTTCCTTGTTAACTTTAGTCTGGAGCTCTTTTCTAACGTCTCTATGCGTAGTGATTTTAAATATTTCCTCGTGGACCTTAAAAGCCTTGCTAATAAATTCATCGCATTCTAAGTCGTCCACCTTTGGTATCCTTAAAGATCCATGTCTTATAAATTCATCTCCTCCCGGGGATGACTCACCTTGCATTACTTTCTCCGAAGAACGTTGAGAAACTTGTCTCTCCATCTTCGGAGCCACTTAGCCGTGCCTAATAAATTTAATTTCAATAAGCGCGCACTACAGGCACGTTCCCGACCAGGACCACGTGGAGGTGGGCTCCCAGCCAAGACTTCACCAAATTAACTTGTATTAGATTTGTCGCTTTAAGTCGGTGATAGACTCTAGGCCCTTGTCACCGACTAAAAACATTATAAACTTGAACTCTCTTCACTTGGCCGCCTGGCCTTAACTGGTAAGAATACCGTTTAGAATGAGAGATGAATGTAACTGTTCTGAGATCTTGTTTAGTTTAGACTGACTGTTTTTTAATCCTATGTAAATGGTTTATCACTAGAATACAAATCTGCAAACAGTTAACCCATAAACATAGTGGCATTTCTTATTATGACATGATTTTTAAACAGTAATTAAAGTAATATTGTGTAGTATGAATGCATTTATCAGATCTAAATTTGAATAATTCCTTTAAAATTTAAAAGCAAATTGAGATGACAAACAGCCATATCCAAACATCTTATACCTCTAAAATCTTAACAATTGAATCTTCTAGGGAAAAAAAGTTTCAATAAAAACTTTGCTTGTAGTAATGCTAATACTGTAATTGTAACATTAAAAACTGCAACATAATTCAAGTTATAAAAAATCTACATCTAGATGATATGTATAAATATTAGGAATGTAAAAAGCTGTAACATTTCAGTACATAATTTTAAAGAACAAGATTTTAAAAAATAGGTAAATAGATGAGTAATTATAATAAGGATTTTACTTAAAACCTCAATCTTATGCCAAAAACATTAAAAAATGAATAAAAAGTAATGAATTTTTAAATTAAAGCTTAAAACTGAAAATATAGATATTCAGTATAAATTTTGAGAACTAAATAAATAGAATTAATTGAAAATAAATAAGCCAGTAAAACTGAAACAAAACTAAATAATAAATACAAAAAGAGCTTCTTGTAACTTAGAGATTTTTAAATGAAAATATGAAAAATATTAACAATGCATCCATAAATCAATTTTTAAAACTAAATTGTTTATGTACAAATTTAATTTCAATTTAGACAGCTAGCAAAACCCTATGAACTCTCAAAATATTAAAAGAAAAACTTGATAATAATCCCTAGGCAAACATAACTTACAGAAAATACAATTTTAACCATTTTCTTCTTGTTTAATTATGAATTGCATTTGTCATAAAAGAAACTCAATAAAATATAAATTACAGAGAGTTTTAATGCATCAATTTTGAATGAATCTGTATTAACTATCACAGGTGGATAAGGTTTGTCTAAACAGAAGTAAATATTAGATGATTAAAATAATTTGAGTAAATGAAAATGTTATGGCATTTTATTATTTATTTTATTAGAACTAGGGTTTAAAATAACCTTGTAATTCTGTATATGAGAGATAGCATATTTAATTCATTCGTAATTTATAATAAAACATAAATGGTTATGAAAATACATAAAAAATTGTTTTGATGATATGATGTTTGGATATCACCATAAAAACTAAATGAAATGTTTTGTTCCAAGATTGATGACAAATCAAATTAAAAAGCTAACTTCTAAACAAAACAAATTATAAATTAAAATAGAAAAGCATTAATAAATTAACATTCATTACAAACAAATATCTTAAAGGGACATAGTACCCTAAATATGATCACTAAATATGCTTAAAAAAAAAAAAAGGAAACTATTTTCTCAAATTATTTCTATATGTATGCATGCAAAATTAGGCATCTATATGTTGATGTGAAATCTTGTATTTCAAAAGTATTTTTACATGTATAATTCTGTTAGCAAAGTTTAAATTGATAAATGAAAACTTCAATTGACCTACTTTGCTTGTTTTTTATCTTAATTTCATATATTAAACATGTTATGATTTTTTGTGTTTGTAATATATAAATGTTAAACTTTTTATGCAGATTTTCAAACCTTTTAACTATTTATGCAGTTCTAGAATGCGTAGTATAAAGGAGTGCATGGAATCAGCAATAATTTGCTTATTTATGTATTTATAAACAAGTATATACAAAATACTGTCAATTTTTTTTATTGCTGTGAAGTATAAGTAAAAATGTTCTATAAAGTTTAAATTTACAGTCACAAGAAAATACATGCTCAGTCTTGTATAGAAGGCTTCAGTAGAACTCAAAGGTATTTTAGGAACAAAAATATTAATATTTGAAAAATTTACCAGGATTTGAAAATAGTTGAAAGAAATTTTAATTATAATTAGATTAACTGTTTAAACAGACTTTAATCATCTGAATATGCTTTCAATTGGATTCTAACTATAAAAAATTAGTTTTTAATGTAATAACTCAAAATAAAAAAAAATTGAAAAGGTAACATTAAATAGTTTAATTCTGAAGCTTTTAGAAAAAAAATAAAATTAATATGAAATAAATGTATTTCTAAACTTTAATCCAGAAAAAAAAAATATTTTATTAAAAAAAAGTGTTATAAGTATGGTTTCTCAATATGTGTTTATAAGAGAAATATTAAAAAATGTAAAGTTAAGATTTATATTCAAAACCATTAATTTATAACTTTACAGGACTGTAAGTATAATAGTAATTACCTAATACATCGACATCCAAAATTCCACTGTCTTTTCCTTGAGAATTCTTAATAGTCAGTGTGTAAGGTGTACTATCTGGTCGTCTCTGGTCTAATGATCATTAAAATTAGAAATTGTCATGTTGTCAGTAGACGTAACTACTTTACCATCTACTGACTATTCAACATGGTTTCTGTGCATCGGGAAAGTCAGGGAAAATCATGGATTTAGACAATGGATTAGTTTTGTCATGGAAAATCTTGATTTTTCAAGTAAAATGAGTAAAAGTCATGGATCCGCTAAACTACTGATTAAAAAAATGCATTGAATTGTTTAATTCTATTTTTACTTGTCATTTGGCTGAAGTTACTAAGTTTGGTATTTATGTAATATCCTTATTGACCCTATTGCCAAGTAAAATTTGTTCACCAAGGAAACTGAAAGCAAGAAAGCTTAATGGGTGAGGAAATGTATATTATGCTGGTTTTTTCTTAAATTGTTGATTAAAATTTTATTAATATAGTAATAATTATTTTTTAATAAAAATTAGTTAAGATTTTTGCACAAAATATGAGTTTATCTCTTAGGGATATTGTATATAAACATTATAGGATTATATTTGGCTATTATTCATGGTCACCTGGATAATACCAAAGTACCCTGAATTCAAATTGAAAGCATTTAGATTGAAAAATTGCTATATGTTTAAACTTAGGTATGAAGATACAACAATTTATTTTTATGTATGTGAGTTTATTAACACTTATAAAGTAAGTTTATAGTTTTTTTATGATAAAATTCCTGTCATTTCTCTAAAAGCATATATTTTATTTGTATGTACATCAGAAGTTTTATTCATATATAATTTAACGAAAGCTTTTTAAAGTCATGAAAAAGGATCTGCTAAATCAGGGAAAGTCGTGAAAAGTCATGGATTTGAAAAATTTTATTTTGGCAGATACCCTGATTCAACCTCAGTAGCATTTTCTCTGACAAATTTGATATCAGCTGTCAGCGTGAGACCTCTAACTTTCATCTCTTACAAAGGTGTCGTGATCTTTGGAGGTACTTATTTAATAAAAATTCAAAATAAGTATTCAAACAGAATTTATATTTAACAAATATCGGCTTTACAAAACATTCTCAGTTACTGAAATTGTAGATAACTGTTAACATTAGGTACATAAATTCACTAATATTTTGTGTAATAACACCCTGTTCTGGGGCGCTATACTTGCGTGGGACCTGCCCGCCTACTGTACTGGGGCAGGTATCTTTCGACAGTGGTCACAGGGGTGCATACACTTAAATATAATTTTTCCGGAAACTTGGACAGACAACAAAAATTTATTTACAAAGAAAATAAAAACAAAATTAAAGAAAATCAAATGTCATCGTGAGTCTTCAGAGCCAGTTCTAGCTAGATACTTTTCTTTCCACATCAGTGCAGAGAGATGTTTCTCGGCTGCCGGCCCTATCTCGACTCTCTCATTCTCTGCACTCTGCTGAAATTCCTCTCTTCTTCGGGGGGGGGGGGGTCTGGAAACTTGAGCCCCACCGAAGAGAGCACCACCTCCTCCTCCGAGACCCTGGAAAAACAAAACCACGACCCCGAAAAATCCTTATCGGCCCCCTTTTGCCGGCCCGTTTCTTACTTCCCCCAAGAAACGCCATGTGAAAGGGGTCAAATGGGGCGATTCTGCCGATGTCATTGCCGAGCACACAAAGTCGTGGGTGCACATTCCTTACATGCCCCCCCTGGCTTGAAATTAGCGCTCAAAAGGAGCCTAATTTCAACACCACCCACGACCAAAACGGTGGCAGCAGAACCGAAACTCTGTTTTTCCCCGCCCTTCTCATGATAAGGTGCAAAGGTAAAAACTTATATCTGCCAAGAAGTATTACAGAAAACAAAAAAAAAACTTAAACCTAATCAAAATTAAATTTTAATACATACATGCACATACGAAAAAAAATAAAAAACCAATATCGAAACACCTTTACAAAATTAAAACACACTATGCAAACACAATAATGACAAAAAAGAATATTAATGAAACCGGTGAGGAAGCACACCTACTAAGATAAATATAAGCTTTTTTTTATATATATAAAAAAAATTAAAGCACCAAACAATAGTTATAACAAAGCTTCACTCACCAACCCAGACATGGCGCCCGTCGTAAGATGTTGTGCATCTGGCTTATGAGAGAATGAACAATTCAGCTTCATCTTGAATTTGGCTTTCCCCCACCATGTAAAAATCTCCTTAAAATTCAAAGTTTGGTTCCATACGTTGCCCCTTATCCAAATATCCACTGGATACCAAATCACGAAACCTTTAACCCTTTGCAAACCTTTTTCAGACCTGCGTTGGCAAAAGCAAACAGGATCCGTTTGACTCTCGATGAGCATCCTTATCAGCCGATAATTCCCAAAAGCTACTCTTGCCGTATCCCCCGCCTTTTCCTCAAATGCAAAGTCTTTAGATCCCTCAATTTCAACGGAAAATCCACCCTCCGAACAATCCCGATTCGCATTTCTGTTTCTGCCTTCGGACCCCGCAACCATTTCTCCGTTCAACTCCAAATCCCATCCTTTCCATTTTTCCGCCCCGTTCCGTTCAACTCGCTCCTCTTTGCTCTCAAATTCTCGGGTCACCCCCATAACTACGGAGCTCCACTCGCGACGAAACGAACGCTCCAAGGAACTTCCTTCCCCCTCCTCATTCGGCGTGAAATCCACTAAGAGGTCTATTTTCCCCCTTAGCCCCTCAACCTGTTCGTACTTGGGAGCGATGCCTTTCCGAAAGGGAATTTGATGTTCTCCTCCTTCGAGGGGCTGTAAGTCAGTAACCTGGAGGTGGGTTTTTTCCCTGCTGACAGAACCAAGTAGTAGCATTATCTGGCTACTCTCCTTTTTTATTCTAGTTGACTGGGAAATAATTGTTCCACCGTTATTCGCTTCGTTTTCAAGATGCGCTAAGGGAAAACAACTCAGTTTTGAAACCAATTGTTGTTTTATCCACGCGATCTCTTCTATCTACACCTCTTCCGGACCGTGCATTTTGCTCCTTAAACCTATGAAGGAATTCGTACACGAGAAAATATTTAATGGTGCCTCACAGGTGTTCTTAACCGTTAACCTTCCCAGAGGCGTTGCCTCCGCCCATCTGGTATGCTGGTCCACCAACCATAAGATGTATTTATGGTCTTGAATGTTAGGAGAGTCAATCGATTTCAATGCCTCAACATTTACCCCTTGGAATGAAAATTCCGGCCTCGCCAACGTTCTCCTAAACCCCCCATGTACTCCGAACATGGAATTGAGTGCAAGCCCCAATACTTTGATGTGTGTCGGTCGAACCGAACCGAACCATTTGACCGACGTCCTCTTTTTCCCTTTCCTAGGGTACCGGAACCTTTCCGAAATGAAAAAATTCCCCTTTCGAAATTCTCCCACCTCCCAAAATTTCGGCCGCTCCGCGCACCTCTCTTGGTCCCAGAAATTTTCCTTCGATGCGATGAGTTCGCCTTTCGCCGGCGCCTTTTTCCCCGTGCAACCCCCGGGCATTTTCTCTCCCTCAGAGAGCGAAACCAGGTTTTCCTTCCGTGACCCTCGGCTCACTAGTTAGGGAAAAACTAGGTCTTGCCAATCCCGTCTCCTCCGAGAAATCCCTACGGATATCCTTGCTCCCACTGGGGCGAGCCCTTGGGATAACCGTTTCGCTGTCCCCCATTTCCTGAGAAAAATCCCTGTTCGGTTGCTTTTCCGCTTGACCCACGAGCTCCCGGGTATCGGGTTTCTGCCTTGCCTCGAACATGCCGGGGTGAGACTTAGGATTAACCGTTCCTCTGCCCCCTTTCTCCTGAGGAAAATCCCTATTAATATTCCTCAGCAATCTATCTTTCTCGGTATTCAAGATTTCAAGCTTTTGGCATAAATATGCCAATTCCTGCTCTTCGAGTATATTACGCTTGTCCTGCTCTTCGCGTACCCTGAGACGTTCCTGCTCTTCGCGGTTCCTGAGATATCCCTGCTCTTTGCCTATTTTGAGTTCCTTGCATCTCGTAAGATATTCCCTGCTCTTCGCGTATTTTGATTTCCTTCTCCTCCCTTTCTTCCACAATTCCTTCGAGCAATATTTCAGCGGTTTCTTCGTCATACTCTTCGGCCGCTTTTATCATTTTTATGAGCGGTAATTTGCCCATCTCCCCAGAAGCTTCAACTTCAAACTCCAATGCCAGCTGCACAAGATCTGCCTTTTTGGCCCTGATCAGAAAAGCCATTTTTCAAAAAATGCTAATTTACCCTGCAGCTACCCGAGAACACTCCTAAAGCTTCAACACAAGCAAATACCCTTAAAAAAATCATACGTTACCTTCTATGGCAGAATTAACCATTATCAAGAAAAACAAGATATTGAAGAGCATATTTTCATATAAAGGTATTAACATTAACTACATGTACAATACAATGACATATTAAATTGAGCAAAAAATAAACACAACAAGTAGAAACGCAAAGCCTACCCCAAACAAAACATTTCCTAATTCGCGTGCGACCCTTTGCACCGAATTAACTTAGCCATGAGAAAAACAGGGAATAAAACGAGCACAGTTCATGCGCCTACCTTTTCTGACGGTCAACACTAGCAGAACCATATTTCCCTTCATCAGCACGCTTCCGGTGTACTCCACACAGCTCCAGCTCCACAGCGGGATTGCTTCTCCTGTTCCCCGGCCGATGACTATCACCGTTGCCGCCTCCAAGGGACTAGCGCGACGTTGCCGATTGCGTCTCCTGCTCCCTGGGCACTCCTTAGCCGATAACTCTGTCTCAGTTGCCGCATCTAGGGGACTACCGCGACGTTGCCGACGATTCCCCGTGTAAGACCTAAGAGTTGGTCAGTAGTAAAAAAAAAGATTGGCAAAAAAGAAAAAACTAATTAAACTACTGTAATAAAAAACAAATATTTATTTCTTGAACTGTCCACACAAAGTATTTTTAAAAGCTTCAACATATGTGTATTGAAGTACAAATAAACAACAGTTTCACTGAATTAAGTGAAAAAAGGCAGGCTTAAAATAAACATAAGAACAAAAATCGAACCACTGTAGTAAATCCATCTTCAGTAATTCCAAGGAGGTATCTTGAGAGATGCAGGAAACATAAGGTAAATGACTGTAGCTGGCTGCCTGCTCAAAAAAAAAAAAAAACAACTGTCTATTCCAAGGATCAACTTCCTCTTCCCAAGACTGACTGACTGTTTCACTGCAGTCTTGCAGCTTATATCCTCAAGGAGGACCAATCACAGGGCTTTACAGAAATTAGAATATGATGCTCATTGCGCCATCTGGTGGGAATTTTTTAACTTGTGTGAGAATATACCCCTTGATGGTACCTTCAGAATCACTCCCGGATGCAAACGGATCGAGAAGATTAATTTGCCTTGAAAGTGACCCACAAGACCCGACAGAGGGGCTTCCCAAAATACAAGAAGAGGTTTCACTTATCACGAAAGACTCTGCGGCAGCTGCTCTGTCCTCTTCCTGGTGTTCCTCCTTCATTCTGGTCTCATGTGAAACCTCATGGGGAGCTTCCGATGTGTCCATATTTAAGGTCTCACCTGGAGTCCCTTCTTCCTCTGAGGAGTCAGAAGTTTCTCCAGACGATCCTTTATCAGGAACAGCCTTGGTATTGGGGTCGTGCAGGATCTTCATAGTGCCGCTACCATGAGAGCCAGCAAACAGCTTCATCCCCTTCTTTTTCATAAACTCGGCTGACTCCTGGTCAACCTCCCTGTTCAACACCCGGAGACGTCGAAGCAGTCTGTCTGAATTGGTGGTGTCAATGTCCTTGGTGTTAAAGGCTATTTTCACCCGGCTTGGGCAAATGTGAGGCTAGGAGAAATACAACTCTCATCTCAGTAAGCCTTTTACCAGTGAAGAAGTTTTTGAGCCAGTCTACGGACCCCTGGTTGGCACAACTTAAGATAAGGGTGCCTCTGATCAAGCTGCTAAACTCAAATGGGGGCTCTTAAACCCAGAGACCACCGAGAGGTTGTCAATAGCTTCATCCATAAGTTTATGAATGAGCTTGACTTCCGTAGACCTCAGCTTCTGAGAAGGGTGTGCTTTCTTCATCACCGCCATTTTAATCAATGTGATGGCCTGGCTGTAGGACCTCGGGATCGGAACATTTGTCCTAGGTCTTTGGACTGGGCCCTTCACATTTGGAGAAAGAGTGGTTGTGTCCTCCCTACTCCTTTTCTTGGCTGCTTCCTGTCCTTCGCTGTCACGAGCTTTCTTCCATAACCTCTTAAGTTGCCATTTGGAGAGTGGAGCACTCTGGCCAGATGGTGTGCCACTGCGGATCTCCAAAGAGGTGCCTGTAGTGGTCTTAGGATGTGTATCTATCCCGTGGGCTGCCAGAGTGGCACCTGCAGATCCAGAGATATTTGAAGTTGAGACAGCTCCAGATGAGAGGCCCTGTTTGGGCACAACAGACCTGTATCTACCTTGATTTTAAGGTGTTTACCACCATCTCTTTTTTGATTACCCATAACACATAGGTATACTGAGGGTAAGTATTAGTCACCACCTGTATGGACCCTTGTGCAGGTTTAAGGCTATAATACAACGTGGTTCAACAGTCCACAAGGTGAATTGTTAGCGACAACCTTTTAACCCTGGTTGCCATGTGCCATGGCACATATCTCATCAGCACGGTGTCCACACCTTGGAAATGGGTTGCCTTTTACCAGTCCCAGTCGTCCTGCTCAGGACCAGACAATCTGGCATAAGCCATCCTATCTGGTACCTTAGTCAATCTGACATGGGAAAGGCTGTGTCCCGGTCTTTAGACACCCTTCTCTTTTTACAACTCGGCTTGGGACTGGTTTGGGCAGAGTAAGGAGATAAATAAATCAATTGTTCCTCCTATAATAGTACAGTTGATATTCAGTCTCATGAACTATGATAAGCCGAAATATTAATTTTTTTTTACTTTTTAGTTCACAAGAGGTATCAAGTGGCAGATACAGATTTAAAAAATTAGTTGAGAACAAACAGAATTATGGTTTATCTGTAACAAAATCAGATAGATCACTGGGTTCACTTTCTCCAGGTTTATTTGCAGCAATTAGTAGTCATTCCCTGCAGTCAATCTTGGTACAGTGGCTTTATTTTGATTGAAAGGAACATAAGCAGCTTTGGTCCAGAGATGAGTATGCCTTTCTTTCTTTTGAATGATAAAATCTGTCAGTGGAGATCCACCAAAGTCCAGGATAGATTACTTTATCTTTGTCATAATCTACAACTTCTGGTTTGCTGTGCAGCAAATAATGATTAAATATCCAGAAGAACACGATTCCATATATTTCTGTATATAAGCAGAGGATTTTTGAATTTTCTTCTGCCATTCTTGCAAAACATACGTTTACCACAAGCTGATGCAAATGATAAATTGTTAAATATAACACTTTTCATCTTCTTAAGTTTTATATTACCTAAGTATATAAAAAATTAAACTTTAAAAAAATTATTCATTTTATGAAAATAAGTAGTTTTGTCTTTGAAATTATTTATAATGCTATAGTATTTTTGCTTTTTGCTGTTGTAAAAATACTGTAAAGTTCACATTATAATCTAAGTTTTTATAGTTCAGAAAATGTAGAAAATATTTTACTGCAGAGTGTTATGTAATAAAGCAATCCCACATACACAAGTATATAAGAGGCATATAAATCATTGCCAAGAAGCGCCAGCAGCTCTGCTTGCCCTAGTCGCATTCAAGGCCCCAGTGACAGTCAAGTTCCAGCCTCTGCTGCCAGAGGTAGAAATCAAAATCGTCGAAAGATGCCTACAAAAGTGGCGAGGGAAATTGTGCATCTGCAGAAGACAACAGTAAGTTATTTTCACTATGATGACTTTCAACAAATTTGGACCATTTTGTTGTCATTCGTGTTCTGTAGGAGGAGGGTGGGCCCCCTTTTCATTGGAATTTTGTACTCAAAGTAATTTTCAAATGGAAACGATTGTAACACAAAAATGGCTCTTTTTGTAAGTTCATATATATACACTTTAAAACATTTATGTATTTTTGTGGCATTTTAATGTGTTTCAACGTGGCTCTCACAAATCTAAATAAGGAATAGTATGATTTAATTATAGTTGTAATTTATATATATTTAAAATAAGAACTCATTAGTACTGTTTTGAACATTGTTTGAAAAATTATTATCTATTTTATGTCTACATCTCTCTCTCTATATATATATAATTTTCTTGAATTGAGGCTTCCTCAATTCAAGAAAATTTAATATAGATTCCTCAAAATTTAATATAATAAAGTTCAACTGTATTTCCTGGTCAATTTTATTTTTTTAATGAGACACATTGAAGAAGCATCTGATTTGAATCTATTTTAAATATCTTTTTACTAGGAAACTTGAGTATTTACTTTTGTTGATAAAAAGTTATTTAGATACTTTCATATTTCATATTTAGGCACTTGTTTTTGCATTAAGTAAATCAGACCACTAATTTTTAATATTTATTTAACTTCCTCTTTTTTGAATTTTTCTCCTTTTTTTCTTTCTTTTTTCAAAAACTTTTGACTTCTGTGTCTGTTATCGATATATTGATAGAATTAAGTGTTATCTTCAAGGTCCAAATCAATGTAAACCTTGACTGGTGAAATAAAATTACGACTTATTTTAACATGTTGTATAAATATCAGTACCCTCTATTTGGAATGAGACAGAATCCTTTTGGCTTATTATTAAATCTCCCATTGTAAAAGTTTCCAAACATTTGTGTTTCACTCTCGTGAAGGAATTGCAAATGTGATATTTCTTGTAAAAGTATCACATTACTTTTAAAAATGGAGAGTGGTTAAGAGAATGGTTATTTATATTAATTTATTTCAAGCAATTGATTGAATACATCTTTCTGTTAATTGTAAAACAGTGATTGGAGTATTTTTTGTATTTTGTTTGAAGTAATCGTTGCCAAGAAGCCCCAGCAGCTCTGCTTGCCCTAGTCGCACTCAAGACCCCAGTGGCAGTCAAGTTCCAGCCTCTGCTGCCAGAGGTAGAAATCAAAATCGTCGAAAGATGCCTACAAAAGTGGCGATCGGGAAATTGTGCATCTGCAGAAGACAACAGTAAGTTATTTTCACTATGATGACTTTCAACAAATTTGGACCATTTTGTTGTCATTCGTGTTCTGTAGGAGGAGGGTGGGCCCCCTTTTCATTGGAATTTTGTACTCAAAGTAATTTTCAAATGAAACGATTGTAACACAAAATGGCTCTTTTTGTAAGTTCATATATATACACTTTAAAACATTTATGTATTTTTGTGGCATTTTAATGTGTTTCAACGTGGCTCTCACAAATCTAAATAAGGAATAGTATGATTTAATTATAGTTGTAATTTATATATATTTAAAATAAGAACTCATTAGTACTGTTTTGAACATTGTTTGAAAAATAATTATCTATTTTATGTCTACATCTCTCTCTCTATATATATATAATTTTCTTGAATTGAGGCTTCCTCAATTCAAGAAAATTTAATATAGATTCCTCAAAATTTAATTTAATAAAGTTCAACTGTATTGGTCAATTTATTTTTTTAATGAGACACATTGAAGAAGCATCTGATTTGAATCTATTTTAAATATCTTTTTACTAGGAAACTTGAGTATTTACTTTTGTTGATAAAAAGTTATTTAGATACTTTCATATTTCATATTTAGGCACTTGTTTTTGCATTAAGTAAATCAGACCACTAATTTTTAATATTTATTTAACTTCCTCTTTTTTGAATTTTTCTCCTTTTTTCCTTCTTTTTTCAAAAACTTTTGACTTCTGTGTCTGTTATCGATATATTGATAGAATTAAGTGTTATCTTCAAGGTCCAAATCAATGTAAACCTTGACTGGTGAAATAAAATTACGACTTATTTTTAACATGTTGTATAAATATCAATACTCTCTATTTGGAATGAGACAGAATCCTTTTGGCTTATTATTAAATCTCCCATTGTAAAGGTTTCCAAACATTTGTGTGGCACTCTCGTGAAGGGAATTGCAAATGTGATATTTCTTGTAAAAGTATCACATTACTTTTAAAAATGGAGAGTGGTTAAGAGAATGGTTATTTATATTAATTTATTTCAAAGCAATTGATTGAGCACATCTTTCTGTTAATTGTAAAACAGTGATTGTAGTATTTTTTGTATTTTGTTTGAAGGAGTCGTTGCCAAGAAGCCCCAGCAGCTCTGCTTGCCCTAGTCGCACTCAAGGCCCCAGTGGCAGTCAAGTTCCAGCCTCTGCTGCCAGAGGTAGAAATCAAAATCGTCAAAAGATGCCTACAAAAGTGGCGAGGGAAATTGTGCATCTGCAGAAGACAACAGTAAGTTATTTTCACTATGATGACTTTCAACAAATTTGGACCATTTTGTTGTCATTCGTGTTCTGTAGGAGGAGGGGGGCCCCCTTTTCATTGGAATTTTGTACTCAAAGTAATTTTCAAATGGAAACGATTGTAACACAAAATGGCTCTTTTTGTAAGTTCATATATATACACTTTAAAACATTTATGTATTTTTGTGGCATTTTAATGTGTTTCAACGTGGCTCTCACAAATCTAAATAAGGAATAGTATGATTTAATTATAGTTGTTTTATATATATATTTAAAATAAGAACTCATTAGTACTGTTTTAAAACATTGTTTGAAAAATAATTATCTATTTTATATCTACATCTCTCTCTCTCTATATATATAATTTTCTTGAATTGAGGCTTCCTCAATTGAAGAAAATTTAATATAGATTCCTCAAAATTTAATATAATAAAGTTTCAACTGTATTGGTGAATTTATTTATTTTTTTAATGAGACACATTGAAGAAGCATCTGATTTGAATCTATTTTAAATATCTTTTTACTAGGAAACTTGAGTATTTACTTTTGTTGATAAAAAGTTATTTAGATACTTTCATATTTCATATTTAGGCACTTGTTTTTGCATTAAGTAAATCAGACCACTAATTTTTAATATTTATTTAACTTCCTCTTTTTTGAATTTTTCTCCTTTTTTTCTTTCTTTTTTCAAAAACTTTTGACTTCTGTGTCTGTTATCGATATATTGATAGAATTAAGTGTTATCTTCAAGGTCCAAATCAATGTAAACCTTGACTGGTGAAATAAAATTACGACTTATTTTAACATGTTGTATAAATATCAGTACCCTCTATTTGGAATGAGACAGAATCCTTTTGGCTTATTATTAAATCTCCCATTGTAAAAGTTTCCAAACATTTGTGTTTCACTCTCGTGAAGGAAATTGCAAATGTGATATTTCTTGTAAAAGTATCACATTACTTTTAAAAATGGATTAATTTATTTCAAAGCAATTGATTGAATATATCTTTCTGTTAATTGTAAAACAGTGATTGGAGTATTTTTTGTATTTTGTTTGAAGGATCGTTGCCAAGAAGCCCCAGCAGCTCTGCTTGCCCTAGTCGCATTCAAGGTCCCAGTGGCAGTCAAGTTCCAGCCTTTGCTGCCAGAGGTAGAAATCAGAATCGTCGAAAGATGCCTACAAAAGTGGCGAGGGAAATTGTGCATCTGCAGAAGACAACAGTAAGTTATTTTCACTATGATGACTTTCAACAAATTTGGACCATTTTGTGGTCATTCGTGTTCTGTAGGAGGAGGGTGGGCCCCCTTTTCATTGGAATTTTCTACTCAAAGTAAATTTCAAATGAAACGATTGTAACACAAAATGGCTCTTTTTGTAAGTTCATATATATACACTTTAAAACATTTATATATTTTTGTGGCATTTTAATGTGTTTCAACGTGGCTCTCACAAATCTAAATAAGGAATAGTATGATTTAATTATAGTTGTAATTTATATATATTTAAAATAAGAACTCATTAGTACTGTTTTGAACATTGTTTGAAAAATAATTATCTATTTTATGTCTACATCTCTCTCTCTCTATATATATATATAATTTTCTTGAATTGAGGCTTCCTCAATTCAAGAAAAATTTAATATAGATTCCTCAAAATTTAATTTAATAAAGTTCAACTGTATTGGTCAATTTATTTTTTTAATGAGACACATTGAAGAAGCATCTGATTTGAATCTATTTTAAATATCTTTTTACTAGGAAACTTGAGTATTTACTTATATTGATAAAAAGTTATTTAGATACTTCCATATTTCATATTTAGGCACTTGTTTTTGCATTAAGTAAATCAGACCATTAATTTTTAATATTTATTTAACTTCCTCATTTTTTGATTTTTTCTCCTTTTTTTCCTTCTTTTTTCAAAAACTTTTGACTTCTGTGTCTGTTATCGATATATTGATAGAATTAAGTGTTATCTTCTAGGTCCAAATCAATGTAAACCTTGACTGGTGAAATAAAATTACGACTTATTTTAACATGTTGTATAAATATCAGTACCCTCTATTTGGAATGAGACAGAATCCTTTTGGCTTATTATTAAATCTCCCATTGTAAAGGTTTCCAAACATTTGTGTGGCACTCTCGTGAAGGAAATTGCAAATGTGATATTTCTTGTAAAAGTATCACATTACTTTTAAAAATGGATTAATTTATTTCAAAGCAATTGATTGAATAGATCTTTCTGTTAATTGTAAAACAGTGATTGGAGTATTTTTTGTATTTTGTTTGAAGGAGTCGTTGCCAAGAAGCCCCAGCAGCTCTGCTTGCCCTAGTCGCATTCAAGGCCTAAGTGACAGTCAAGTTCCAGCCTCTGCTGCCAGAGGTAGAAATCAAAATCGTCGAAAAATGCCTACAAAAGTGGCGAGGGAAATTGTGCATCTGCAGAAGACAACAGTAAGTTATTTTCACTATGATGACTTTCAACAAATTTGGACCATTTTGTTGTCATTCGTGTTCTGTAGGAGGAGGGTGGGCCCCCTTTTCATTGGAATTTTGTACTCAAAGTAATTTTCAAATGAATTGATTGTAACACAAAATGGCTCTTTTTGTAAGTTCATATATATACACTTTAAAACATTTATGTATTTTTGTGGCATTTTAATGTGTTTCAACGTGGCTCTCACAAATCTAAATAAGGAATAGTATGATTTAATTATAGTTGTAATTTATATATATTTAAAATAAGAACTCATTAGTACTGTTTTGAACATTGTTTGAAAAATAATTATCTATTTTATGTCTACATCTCTCTCTCTATATATATATAATTTTCTTGAATTGAGGCTTCCTCAATTCAAGAAAATTTAATATAGATTCCTCAAAAGTTAATTTAATAAAGTTCAACTGTATTGGTCAATTTATTTTTTTAATGAGACACATTGAAGAAGCATCTGATTTGAATCTATTTTAAATATCTTTTTACTAGGAAACTTGAGTATTTACTTTTGTTGATAAAAAGTTATTTAGATACTTTCATATTTCATATTTAGGCACTTGTTTTTGCATTAAGTAAATCAGACCATTAATTTTTAATATTTATTTAACTTCTTCTTTTTTGAATTTTTCTCCTTTTTTCAAAAACTTTTGACTTCTGTGTCTGTTATCGATATATTGATAGAATTAAGTGTTATTAACTCATTAGTACTGTTTTAAACGTTGTTGGAAAAATAATTATCTATTTTATATCTACATCTCTCTCTCTCTATATATATATAATTTTCTTGAATTGAGGCTGTTATATTGCAATATAAATATTTTTCTACATTTTCTATTCATTAGATATTTTTACAATTAACAATCATTTTATCCTGACAGAGGGTTGTTTTTTTAGGTATATCTTACAGTTTACCTTATGAAGTTGTATTTATAAAGAAATATATGCTCATAGCAATTGGGATTTAATTTACTTTCAAACAATAAAGAGAAATTTGGAAAATAGGACAAGAATAATGTCTCTATTTGCCCCCCCCCACACACACACACCTCATCTCATAATCATCTTCTTGAGGCTAGTTTTGAAATATCTTTATCGCGAAATCTATAAAAAAAAATCGTATTATAGGAGAGAATTTAATAAAACCTTCAATATCAGCATTTCTTAAAAAAGTTCTTGAAAAATGCCACTAAGTAACTATACTGTAAGCAGAAGAAATGAGTGAAGCTGAAAAAGCTTCACTCATTTCTTCTGCTTACAGTATAGTTACAAGAGAATTTTCAGTAGAAATGGATGAATCCACTTTTGTAGACAGTAATGCATTATTGATGCTTACCTAAGTTATACTGATAATGGACACTTTGCTGAAGTAAGGCTGTTTTGTAAAAGATTCGAAAGCCCCTCAAAACATATAACATGGGAGCTATTTTGTGGAGAACAGCATGTGAGACTTTTCTAAAGGGAACTGATTGATGGAATTGTTGGATACTATTAGTGATTTTTTGGGAGACAAATCAGATATGAAGTATCTGTTATTAGATGACGGTATTTGTTAGTTATTGAGCCGATATCTTTGAAAAACTTATTAAATAGGCAACTTCAAAGAACAGATATTTCGGTTTATTTACCTAACTGAGTTACGTCAGAAATCTCTTGGTATAAAAAATTTTGAACATTTTATTGGCTCCAAAAATGGGAAGTAAACGATACCGCTTTAATTGTTATTTTCGCTCATTTGAAAATTTTGTCGGCTGATTTAAAATCAAGTTTCTGATTTATAAGAAATTGAATTTTAAACATGGATGCTGCAGTCAATTTAAGTGGATTTGTTCAATATAACAAAGAGGCCGCAGAAACGCATCCTTTAAAACTTTATATAATATAAAAGGAGTGATGACTTGGCATTGTGAGGAAACAGAAATAAAATACCCAAACGGGCAAGAAAACTCTTGTTGCCTATTTAGCTGAATATGGATTTAGTTCTGTAAAAGAATCATTTGGATGGGGAGACTTGTGAACCTGACGTAAAATGTTTGTTCATCAAACTCAAGCATCTCAGTAAAATAAAATATTTAGTTATTACAGAAAAATTCTTGTTAAAATTATTACAAGTTTCTATTTTAGCCTGTACTATTACTTATAAAAACTGGAAGTGATGCGATAACAAACTCTTCATTTTTGAACCTATAATGGAAATGATTAAAATGAAACATGTTGTGTTGGGGGTAATCAAGAATTTTAAAAAGTGTAAAGGAAACGATGAGGACCTCTTAGCACGTTTTGAAAGTGGCAAGCTTACATTTTAAATTGGAATTAACTTCATGCTGTCATAATAATTTGACTCTAACTTATCAAGATTATTGCTCAGTTTGATAATGATGGTCAGCCAGTGGTATTACTACTTAGACGAGTTTCAACTCTAGTAACCCTCTGTAAAAATAACTTTCATTATGAGTTAGAAAAAAAAATGCTATGTAAGGCATTGCTTCTGACTTATGTAGAATTGTGTTAAGCCAGTACTGTCCCAAGCAACACACATAGTTGGGCCAACGTTAAATTATGGTAACTTCGTTGGGGGATTCCATAGTACTCCCACACCCCCAACAGTTATGAATATTCGTTGGCGCAATCGCAATATACCACGGTTGGCCCAACAAACCATAACTACTGTTGTAAGAACGGCCAAAATACAACCATCGAGGCACCAACTGAAAATATCGTTGGCCCATCGTAGGCCCAACAAACTTTCGAAATCAATTCAACGCTAGGAGCGCTTCATCTTCAGACGCTATTCGCCTTTGTTGTTATTCGGTCGATTTTGGTAGGCTAGTTTTTACGTGTGCGTTTTTGACGATCTAGGATAATTATTTCAAAGTAAGTTTATTAAAGTAGGTATATATTGAAGATTTATTAGTTATTTATTTTTGATATGTGTTGTTTATTTGCTTGTTATCTATTTTAATATGTCATCTGCACGTTCTAAGCGTCATAAGCGGGAAAAGGAGGTAAATGAAAACTTAGCCTATATTCGTTCCGGGGATCAAAATG
>JAGEOH010001373.1:0-22153 GCA_032207245.1 Pardosa pseudoannulata
TTGACCACATTAAGCTTCGAACTAAGACGGACCTCTCGTAGGTCAGATGCAGCTGTATAGCTGTTGTGGTTGCTGTCGAGGTGACTGGTTATTCAGTTCTTCTGATGCTGTTTGGGCAATCATAGCCTGGGTCAGCGTACGGAATTCTCTTACATAAGACAAAGAAATTTCTGGCCTACTGCAAACATTATGTAGGTCATGTTTTCAAAGAACATATTTCAAACTACTTAAAATTTTTAGCTTTAAAATTTTAAAATTTAAAAAATCCTGAATTTTATCGTGCTGTTTCCATGTGCTGAAATATTAGCAATAGCTATTGATGTATCAATAGTTCTGTGGTCTGCAAGAAGCTGTCAATAGCATCATCTCTTTCCAATGACCAACGATTACTAATGGTTCATGTGTTGGTAGAGTACACTTCCTTTTTTCATTAAAATTAATTAAAATTTTTTAAATAAAATAACTTTTAAAGTTATACCCATCACACAAGCTTTAAATTCTAAGAGATTTTATTGATCCTTAAGATAGAACTAAAACCAATCTATTGCTATTGCAAATTCCCTAAGATTTAATTTTCTATATCTATATCTATCTATATCTATCTATCTATCTATATCTATCTATATCTATATCTATCTATATCTATCTATATCTATCTATATCTATCTATATCTATCTATCTATATCTATCTATCTATATATATATATATATATATATTATCGCGTACTGGTACGATATTAAATTAATTTTAAGCTTAGTTTGAACTATATTTATATTCTTATTCATTAATCAGGCATAATAATTCAATTAAAAGAAACGAAACATTTTCCAGTCTACTAGAACAACAACTTTTATTCCATCAATACTTTTTATAAAAACTTAACAGCAAAACCAAAACTTGCAAACGATAAACTTGTTACAAACTGCAAACGATTTTTAAACGAAAAACAAATCATTGAGTCTGTGCTACTACATCATTCCCTCCCCAGTAACAAAGTTACGATACTAATTAAATACATTAAAAGACAAATAAAATTAATAAATGTAAATTAAATACTACTATTTGTACAAACTAAAATTTACAAAATATAGTTCAGCAAAGTATAGTTCTAAATATAGTCTTTATAACGAGAAGGCGGTTTTATTTCTCTACCTGAACGAGAAAGGTTGAACCGTAAATGCTTAGGCGATGAAGCTTCTTTTTGCAAATTTTGTGTCTGCGATGTCACTGGAGGAGTCTCTACAAATTGTTGAACATTCTCGGTTGGATGTGTTGAATAGTTATTTTCATTGACTGGTAATAAGTAAGCAGGTTTTAATCGATCTAATGACACATTGACATTTTTGCCTTTTACTTCAATCGTGAAATATTTTTCATTTCGAGCAATTACAGGAAACGGTCCTTCATAAGGTGGTTCTAGGGGCTTTTTAACCCTATCAATGCGTATAAAAATGTGAGAGCAAGTTTTTAGATCTTTATGAACAAAAATTGGTTTGTACACATTGGGTCTTGCTATTCTTGGTCTTATTACTTCCATAAATTTCTGTAAATCTTTTGCAAAGGTTTCCGATGTTATGTCAGTAGTTGGTTCGCAAAAGAATTCTCCAGGAAGTCGTAGGCTTTGACCGTAGACCATTTGAGCTATTGTGAATTTCGAATCTTCTTGAATAGCGGTTCGTAATCCTAGAAGTACTGTTGGTAATGTGTCTACCCATGAGAGGTTGTTATGAGCTTTTAATGCTGCCTTAAGAGTTCTGTGCAATCTTTCTACTTTACCATTGCAGGAAGGATGGTACGCAGTAGTATGTTGAAGTTTAATTCCACATATTTTAGATAAAACTTGTAATGTCTCACATTTAAATTGTGTACCTCGATCTGTAATAAGTCGAGATGGTGTTCCAAAACGAGCAATCCAGTTGCTATAAAAACTTCTTGCGACTGTATCAGCTGAAATATTGTCTAAAGGAATTACTTCCATCCAGTTGGAAAATCTGTCAATACAAGTTAAGCAATAAATTTTTTCCTTTAGAGGGAGGAAGAGGTCCAATCAGATCTATGTGAACTACAGAAAATCTTTCTGATGGAATTTCGTATTCACCCAACTTTGTTTTTGTATGCCTATTGATTTTAGATTTTTGGCAAGAAATACAAGCTCGAGTCCATAGTTGAACGTCTTTTCTAATGTTCGGCCAAATAAATTTTGAAGTCATCATTTTAACAGTTGATTTTATTCCTGGATGTGATAATCCATGAATATGTTGGAAGATTTGTTGACGAAAAGATTGAGGAATATATGGTCGAATATTTTTGGTTGAAGTATCGCACCACAAAGATTTTCCAGAAGGTAATGGATATTGTTTAAAATTACATGTAGAATTCGTACGCAAATTTTGTAATTCTGTATCTTGATCTTGCAAATCAGCTATTTTGTCATAATTTATTAATGAAACTTCATTCATTCTGGATAGAGTATCGGCTATTATATTGCTTTCTCCTTTAATATATTTAATATTAGTTGTAAATTGAGAAATGTATTGAAGTTGGCGGCATTGGCGGGGTGCGGCTTTGTCAAGTTTTTGATGGAAAGCAAATATAAGAGGTTTGTGATCTGTATAAATAACAAACGTTCTGCCTTCTAAATAGTGTTTGAAATGTTTGATTGAAAGATAAATGCCTAATAATTCTCTATCATAAGTGCTGTATTTTTGTTGAGTTAAACTTAACTTTTTTGAGTAAAATGCTATTGGCTTCCAAGTTGAATTTTCAAATTGTTGTAATACTGACCCTATTGCCATATCTGATGCATCTGTAAATAAAGACAGAGGTAAATCAGAATTGGGAAATGACAACAGGATAGTGTTTGCAAACTCTGCTTTGCATTTTTCAAACTGTTTTTCAGCATCTTCTGTCCATGAAATCTTACTTTTATCATTCTTTTTTGCTCCTTTTAGAAATTCGTGAAGCAGTGCTTGGTTCTTCGCTGCGTCTTTTAAATAACGACGATAAAAATTAATGAGTCCTAGGAAATTCCTCAATTGACGAATTGTTTCTGGTCGTTTATAATTTAGGATAACTTGTACTTTCTCTGGCAATGGACGAGAACCTTCAGGAGTAATTAAGTAGCCTAAAAATTCGACTTGGGAAACAGCAAAAACAGATTTAGAAATGTTAATTCTTAAACCATATTCATTTAATCTCTCTAATACTAAATTAAGGTGATTTTCATGTTCTTCCTCAGATTTAGAAGCTATGAGAATATCGTCTAAGTAAGGAAAAACAAAATTTAATCCTTGAAAAACTTGGTGGATAAATCTTTGAAATGTTGATGGGGCATTTTTTAAACCAAAACTCATTACATTAAATTCAAATAAACCAAAAGGTGTAATTATAGCAGTTTTACATTTGTCTTTTTCAGCTATGGGAATTTGGAAATACGCTTTTTGCAAATCTATTTTTGAGTAAACGTTTGTATCCTTCAATATGTGATGAAAATCCTCGATTCGTGGTATTGGATAGCGATCGGGTAGAGTCTGAGCATTTAAACGGCGATAATCTCCACATGGTCTCATTGAACCATCCTTTTTTGTAACTAGATGCAAAGGACTTGACCATTGGGATTTTGACATTCTTATAATATTGTTATCGAGCATGAATTTAAACTCTTCTTTGGCTATGGCTAGACGCTTAGGATCAAGTTGGCGAGCTTTGGAATAAACAGGTTGGCCAGTAGTCTCTATAAAATGTTCAACATCATGTTTTATTTTTGAAGGAAAAAAATTAGGCTTACAAGTTTCAGGATACTTTGAAAGAAGATTTGTAATTTTTAGAGTTTTGTTTAATGTACTGACGTTGTTACTATTTGAAATAGCGGTAATGTCACCCTGGATACTGAGTTGAGTTACCCTATCAATTAATCTTTTGTTTTTTATATCAATAAGTAAATTATATTTATGAAGAAAGTCAGCTCCTATTATACCTTTGTTTACTTCGGCAACTATAAATGGAAATTGAAATTCTCGACGTAATCCCAAATCCAGGCTTAAAATTTGTACACCATACGTTGAGATTTCAGAGCCATTAGCTGCAAACAGTTTGAGTTCATTCTTTTGTTTGTTTTTGGAGGTAGCTGGAATTATGCTCACATCGGCACCACTGTCGACGAGGAAGTGCAAATTTGATCTTCGATCATGAACGAATAAACGAAATTTGCGACAATCCTTGAAATCTGTAGTAGAGTTTGTCGCCAAGTCCACTACAGGTTTGAGTTTTCCTGATTATCTTGCGTTTTCTTTGTCCAATTACAAGGAGATTTACATTTTTCGGGGAAACATCTGGATCCAAATCGAAAATGGTAGTAGCATAATTTTTCCATTGGGATCGAATTTTACACGTCGACCACTTCGAGATCGAGACCGATGACGAAAATTAGCATTCCTTATTTTTGTTCTAGCACCAGCACGCATATTTAATTCAGCCATTTGTTGTTCTAAATGTTTAATTCTATCAATTAATTCACTACTATAATTTTGAGTAGTATTACTTGCGCTGCATATCTCTTGTTTAGAACTCATATCGTTGATTTTATCAGCCATAACAGCTAAACTATCAATATTTTCATTACTGACAACTAAAATATTTTTTATAGCTTCCGGTAATTTTCCTAGCCAAAGTGTTTTAATTAATTTTTCGGAAACATCAGAAGTAGCTATTGACTTCAATTTTTGCAACAGTTGGCTGGGTTTCATGTCGCCAAGTTCTATTCCAGTGATTAATTTTTGAATTCTTACACTTTCACTTTCCTTAAATAAATTTAAGAGTCTAAATTTTGAATCAGAATATTTAGTTTTACTGGTACTGCTAACTATGTCCCATACATTCTCGACATATTTTGGATCAAGTTGTGAAATTAAATAATTAAACTTCGTTTCCTCAGCTGTTATTCCGCTGATTTTGAATTGAGCTTCCACTTGGAAAAACCATATTTCTGGTTTATCAACCCAAAAAGGTGGTATTTTAACACTCACCTTGCATAATTCCTTGTCATCGTTGCTGACTTCACTGTTAACATCTGTATTTTCCGGTATAGAATCCTGCATTTTTGTCTTCTTATGACTTTCCGGGTCACCAAAAATATCGCGTACTGGTACGATATTAAATTAATTTTAAGCTTAGTTTGAACTATATTTATATTCTTATTCATTAATCAGGCATAATAATTCAATTAAAAGAAACGAAACATTTTCCAGTCTACTTAGAACAACAACTTTTATTCCATCATAATTTTTTATAAAAACTTTACAGCAAAACCAAAACTTGCAAACGATAAACTTGTAACAAACTGCAAACGATTTTTAAACTAAAAACAAATCATTGAGTCTGTGCTACTACAATACCTTTACAATTTTCAGGAGTAGATCGGGACAGCCAATTTCGGTGCTAGAGTTCCAGGGGCAAAACTACTTGATTCATTGGCGCCATCTATTCATTAATATATTAACTAAACCTATGTAAGTATTCGTGAGCTCGTGTCGAGGATTTTTAATACACCTGTGAGGGAAACGATGTGTCACGAGGGTTATTCTGACGTCAAATGTATATTTCTTATAAAGTTTATTCTCTGTGTATGGCAACTTGGCCATGTTAGTTAGTGTTATGAAATCTTTGGAATAAAATGCCTGCACGGAGTTGCTGTGTATTGATGTTTAAAATTACAGTTTTTTTTTTGCATGAAAGGTCAAGTGTACCTTTTTTAATGCATGGAACAACACCGATGCACACCTTCCATTGGTGCATGAACTACTACACATTCCCCAAAATAAAAATAAATTTTAAAAATTGTCAAAAATGCAAATTAAATATTAGAAATTATACAAGCACTTCTCAAGCTCATTTCGTAGCAAAAATTAATTTTATAAACTTAAAACGACAAAAACTAACAAAAATGAAATTAAAAAATTTTAAATTCAAACAAAAAAATAAAAAGGAGAAATTAGAAAATTAAATTAAAATATTGTCAAAAAAGGAAATAAAGTAATACAAAAACTGCCCAAGATCATACAAAATTACTTGAATAGTTTTAATAATATATTGGTAAATAGATGGCGCCAGTGAACCAAGCTAATTTCCCTCTCTGTAACTGTAGCACCAGAATTGGCTGTCCTGATCCATTTTTTTAACACTTTTGACGTAATGTGGAAATTAATGAAAGAAAATTTTTCTACCAATTTCAAAGGCATTTAGTTTTTTCTTCTTTTTAATTTTGTTTCATTTTAAAGTTTCTTTGATTTCATAGTTTCCAAGTGAATAATGATATTTTGAATTTTTACTTCGATGACAACAAATTTTGTATAGTTGGTTTAACACGGGAAAGGCTCAAAGATAGCCAAGGATATTCACCAGAGACAGAATTAAAACATATTTACAACAACTTATATCTATAAAATATGTTAAATTAAGAAGTTATTACTTGGTAGGAAAGATTATCGACCAGAGGTCTCAGTGTTTTCACAACGACATGAAGTTCATTGAGGAATGCAGCGAAATTAATCTCTTTCTTTCCAACCTTAAATATTTGTCTAGGGAGACGTAAAGTTGTACAGTTGTATCGGCCGTTTGTTGTCCCCCAATTCTAATGATAGCCAATCAGTGGTTCCTACTCATACTTTATTCACATAGACACACTTTATACAATATTTACTAGTGCCTTAAAAAGGTAGGCCACCTTCAACCAAAACACCATATTAGCGTGATATGCTTAACATCACTCATCTGCCAACTGAACGCTTAAAAACGAACGCTGATCAGCAGTGCCCCTCTCTTACTTTTTTTCCACAGGGTCTGTTTGCAGTCGCCCGAAAATAAAAATTTAATTCTAGATGAGGAATTATTGCCTCTGAATAAAAGTACGCACACATCGTTTCTACTATCAATCAATAGGTGACATTAGATTTTTATGAATGTATTATAAATAAGCGACTAATCCCGGGTTCGAATCTAGCAGGCTTACTAAACCTTTCAGCCTAAGGACTTGCAGGATCTCGGTGGGTGGATGTCAGGATCATCTTGGTGGAGTAGTCCGCAAGTGGGAGAGAGACCCGGAATCAGGAGAAAAACATCCCCCAACTAAGGATGTTCCAAAATGAGGATTATCTAGCGTAGCATCATGAACGCCTTAAAACCGTCAGTGTAAGCGATCCTGTGGTAGCTATCAGAACCAAATTTCAAATACATTTTCTATCATTTTCAAGATGAAAGTTATTACATTAAGATATCATGGAATCCTTCTGATAGACCTCATAGTTTTGTCCTGAACGGTTTGCAGTTTCTGAAAATTAGTAAAAACCGCAGTCTTTTACGAAGATTTCCGTTTCAGCTATTAAAAGCGACCACCCAGTATATTTCACACAAAAATTATTATATTTGGATAGCCATAATGGTCGATTTCTTTGATACTGGGAGGCAACTAACGGGTTCCCAATTCTCTTCATATGAAAGTACGCCGAGAATCAGTCGTTAGGTTGAACCGGGATTCAAAAGGCGGAGGTTTGATGGTTTTAGGAGGAATGATGCAAGATGGTGCTCAACTCTCCATGTCTTGGAAGGAGACACCGTGAGTTGTAGAGATAGATCTTGGGAACAGTATGTTAGTCTTTTCATGTGTACGGTTAATCTTGATTTTGTTTTAATGACGACTACTAGCGGCCACATTGAGATAATCTGGTCCATGATTTCCTGGAAAGGGAAGATATTCACCTGAGGAATTGGTTAGTCAGATCTCCTGACCTCAACTATATTGAACAGGGCCGTAGCGAGAAATTGTTTTCCTTGGGGAGAGTGACCAAAGAAGAAAGACATTGTTATTTGTGAATGATAATTCAGTAAAACAAAATTAGGGTATTAAGACATGGATAAAGTAAGAAAATTAGCCATTTTTAACTCATAATTAAAAAGATTTGATAACATTTTTATCTTCTTAACAAAAAAAGTTAAAATATAGAGAAAAAGTTAAATTTTGGAACAGCGGATCGGCAAAACTTTTATAGCCGAAGTGGTTTTTTTTAAACATATTTTTATACAGCTAGGCAGATGGCACCTATACACACAAAGAACATTTTCTTTCGATGAGATGGTCGTCAGGGCCGTAACTAAGTGGCATTTGCCAAGGGAACCGCACCGTGAATGGAAATGGGATCCAAGAAGAAAACGATTCGCCTCAAGTATGAACAAGAAAAAGTTGAGAAACAATTTTTCAAAATTTCTTTAAAGAATAGAGCTAAAAGTCAATAAGTTAGAATTATTAAAACAAAATTAGACGGAATAATTTACTTTTATTGTATTTATTCTTGGGGTGAGAACTAAACTTTCGCAAATCATAAGGAAACTCGCAGTCGCTTGTTAATTTTAAATAAAAGTTTGGCAAAAATATAATTGCTACAGAAACCACTTTGTGTCCGCAACACTCCTTTCGTACTCTCTACTGCTTCCATAGTACGTTACGATTAATATTCAGATTTCTTTCAAAATTGGGCAGGGTACATTTATCAAAAAAGGAAATTTTAGTCACGTGAAAGGGCACTTTCTGTACGTCATACTGAAATTATTTGTCAGTAAAGTATATAAAAACGGAATTATCTGTAAAAAGTAGGTTTTAAAATCGAAGAAATCCGTTTTAAATTGAGAAAGAATCCACAAACAGATGAACTGCGATAAAACCATTGATTTATTTGCGCTTGCTAAATCTAGAAAAATAATGTTGTAAATATTTTTCTTTTTATATGATATATAAATATACTGTAGTTAGGGTTTTTATTTTGTGAGTTCATTCTGAATATATAATATACAAAGAAAATATGTTTATATATTTTCCCATTGTATTTGGTGGTTAGGGAAGCATGCCAGTCTTTTGTCATTGGCGCCAAAGGATCTAGTTACGGCCCTGATGGTCGTCTAAAATTTCGGGAGGAGACCGGTCCCTCAAATTCCCCGGCCTTGATATTGAGCATATTTGGGACACTTCAGAAGGAGTAATTGTAACTTACAACACTGTAAAGCCTCGCGCGTCCCCGGCTGCACTTTCTGATGTCTGCACGCCTCGTTTCTATACCTGCTCGCCTATTGTTACTGGAGCAGGTATGTTGGGTTCGATTAAAGCCTATATTGCCGACAATTAATCACTGCAGCGACAAAACTTTTGACTAAACGTTTATTTACAAATTCCGTTAAGACATATGTACAGTCAACATCTTAAGCCTAAACATGGCTGAAATAAGACCGAGAGAAAAAAAAAATGGTGCCGAGCGGAAAACACCTCTCTCGGTCTCAGCTCCTTTCACAAGAATGTCCGTTCTCCGTCGTTCCGACCTGGCATCTCTCCACTCCTCTTCGCAAGGGCCGGGGTAGAATTAGAGTTGTTAGCAGTGGAAAAAACCCAGTTTAAACCCGGGAAAAAACCGGGTTTTTTGGGAAGGAAATTTTGAAAATTTCCAAAACATGGGAATTTTGAAGTTACTAATTCCTATGACACAATGAGAACCACAATTTTTTTTCTGACTTTGTTGTAGACCTCAAAAGTTGATATTTTCACAAAATTTAACAATTATATGCTATGAAAAAAAATTGAATAATTAACTAACTATATTTGGCAAGGTATCATGTTTAACATGAAAGTATGAGTATATTTTCCCTTTGAGAAATATCCAATATTTTTATTATTACATAAATATTAGGCAATAATCTGTAGTGTCACAAAACCATTATTTTTCTTGGATCATTATTTCTTGCATCATTATTTTTCTTGGATAACCTCTCTCTCTCTTAGTATACATATATATATATATATATATATATATATATATATATATGTATGTATATATATATATATATATATATATATATATATATATATATATATATATATATATATATATATATATATATATATATATATATATATATATATATATATATATATATATATATATATATATTGTGTGTGTGTAGGAATTGGACACAAAATGTAACATTGTCATTTGATTGCACCTTTATATGATATATGCACTACAAAAAATAATAAACTGTTATTTTAAATTTCAAGATATTTATTTTTATATTATAAAAGGAGGGGGAAAAGTTTAGCATAAAGCAATTTACATTTACATATTAAATAATTATCAAAAATAATGTATATAATTTTTATATTAGCAATTAAAATGGAAGCAACCAGGTATGTGTTTGATAAGACTATAACAGGGTAATTCATTACATAAGTACTACTATAAAATCCTTTAAAGGCTCATTACTGTTATTTCTTGAATATATATATATATATATATATATATATATACATATATATATATATATATATATATATATATATATATATATATATATATATATATATACATATATTGCCAAAAGTAAAAAAAAAAAATCTTATAAATAATGGGCTAGTTCTTAAATAGCTACTATTGAAAAAATAAAAGTAAACATTGTTAAAATGATATTTTTCCAAAGTTCCCAAAATTCCGGGTTTATTCCCCAAAATTCCCGGGTTTATTCCCACCTCTTCAAAATTCTGGGTTTTTTACAACTCTAGGTAGAATACCCCCCCTCTTGGTTAAGCTTTCTCCTCCACGGGAAAAATGTCCTTTTCAGCAGCTGGCGCGGGTGGGGGTGGTAACCATCGCCCCCTTCTGTTGAACCTCCCTGGAACAAGGCTTACCCACCCTCTCTTGGGGTGTCAACCTCCGGCCGCCGAAAAAAAAACAGGGACCCATGTAACACCAACTCGAGTCTTGAGTCTAGTAGTACAAACACCTCTCTGAGAACCACCCAGGACCTAAAAACAACATTGCTGAACGAATGGAACCAACTGCCACAGGAACTCCTAAATTGAAATATTTCGAGTAAGAAATCATGGTGTGAGGTATATATATATATTTATACAAGAAGGAAACCATACTTCCTGTTAACTCATTTTTTTTTTTTTTTGCTTTCTTTTGTAACTACTGTTTCAGATCTTTTAAGTTTAATGAGTGTTATGCATAATCATGTCTTTGCATAATAAATATTAAAAAGTTACTTTTTCAATTATTGTAACCTATGTTTTAACCAAATTCCCCTAAAATCGCGCTATTGGTTTGAGAAATAATTGAAATTTGAAAATTTTCTTAAATTTGAACACCAGTAATTTTTTTTAAAGCTGTTAACAGATTTCTAAAATTAGTAAATTAGACAGTACTCAGAAGATGGTTTTTTTACATTCTGAACTTTTGATATTATAGAATCAAGTGATTAAAACCTAAACGATTTTTTGTTAAGAAATTAAATATTTTATTTCTAATACCCTTCTACTCAAAACTTCAAATTTTATATTAATTCATTTAAACACTCTGAACATGAAATTTTGTTCGTTTCACAATAAGGAAAATAATACAGTAGACTCCGCTTAATGTGATAGCTGTTAATGTTATGAATCGCTTATTGTTATCGAAATCACTTGGTACGGATATTCTCTATTCATTTGTATGTTGAAATTATCGATTTATGTGATCGTTACATCAGTTTATGCTATCAGTTTTCGAATCCCATTTTAACTGTCAAAGGAATATTCCCAATGTATTCAGAAGGAACCCAATCTTTACTTTCCCATCGCTGCTGTTTTAATTTAACTAGAATTCTCCCTCTGCCACCTAGTGAAATGGGGAATGATCAAAGGAGTGGAAATTTTCACGTTTCTGGAATTTTTAAGAAATAAGCATACTTTGCTGGTGGTCAATGGTTGTCAGATAAGCAGAAGGCAACACATTCTCATCGGAAGAGAAGGAGCGTATTCACATTTTATATCTTGATCTCTTACATGTAGCTTGTCGATATGGATGCCAGAAAGCGAAATGATTTAACATTAAAACAAAAGATCGAAATATTACAATATGACAAGTCCCAAAAATGAGTCAGCTTAATGCTGCAGCGCAGTTAAACACTTCTCAGCCTCTGAATTGCATTGAAAGTGTTTAGACGAGGAGTACAACACCGCTCCGATGACTTTAAAAAACATTATGATTACGAACAATTTATCAATGAGTTTCTTAGAAAAAATTGTAGGCATGTGGTATAGCCACATTCTATTTAAAAGGGAATGCCAGGAATTGCCGGCCTCCTGACCCCTTATTTTATGGAATGGGGCTTGTCCATGTCACCTTAATCTTCCCGCGCTGACCATCCGTGGGTTGCCGTTTTGCTCTCCCCATCTTTCACATTTTGTCCAGCTTGAGCGTTGCTTGGCGCCCTAAGATTCCTAGGCTGTTCTTCCTACTCAAGCTACGTTTGGCGATCGTCTTGGGTTCCCGCTGGCGGGATTTTTCCACTGACCTCGCCATTCGCGGTGTTGAATTGGCATCATTTTGGCCGAAATTGGGGGAGAGATCACCCGCATCATTTAAGGAAAAAAAATAATTTTTTGAGCCATTTTGCTCCTTTTTTTTTGATTTTTGTGTCATGTCGAGGGACGTGTATTTTTCTGACAAAGTCAGCAAGGAATAGTCAATAATAAAAACTCCTTTCAGCTATTCAATTAATAAGACTATTTTATTTTCGTCAATTTGCATTTTCCTCTGTTATAAAGTTCTGGAGCTTTCCATATGAAGATAGTGAGTTGTGTCTGCCGCCATATAGTTCCACCAAAGAACCGGTGAAAGGTTATTGCGGACTATGAAAAAAATGGAATATCCAATAACATCAATAATTCTACAATAATTATTCAACAAGGCAGTAACAATTTTTTTAATTATCTATACAATTCTTATGTTTTAAAGGGATAATATACAGTACATAAATATAAGGCGAGTTTCTTTCATTTTATTTTTAAATTTAGTACGTGTAAATTAAAGGGGGGGGGGTATATTTATGTAATTTTGCGTATCGTTTATTGTTATCAATCGGTTACTGTTATCAAAATCATGGTGGCCCAAACTGATCACATTAAGCGGTTTGGTTTGGAGTGCTACGGTCTATTTTTTTGCAACACGAAGGCTAATGAGACCGGGACCTACAGCTTGAAGCCGATTCCGAACGGCTACGAACATCCATGTCACAGTGGGATTCGAACCCACGAACTACGGTACCGAAGGCCAGCACCCTAACCAATCGGCCATTGTTCGGCGCACATTAAGCGGAGTCCACTGTAATACAATTTTTGTAATTCTTCTAAATGCTGTTTAAATAAAATATTCAAAAACACAATTTTGCAACTATATAATATGGCATTTGTCTGGAAGTTCTAAAGTCAATTTTTTGTTACTAAGGGCTAGGCAATGTGGTAAAAAGAAAATGTATATGATAATACATGAGACACACATCACAAAAGAATAACCACAACATGATTAAAAAACAATTTTATTTATCATACCATATAAAAATATAACAAATTTATAATGCTTAAATGTGTATAGGAAATAACTGTTTTTAAAAAATTTATAAACAGCTTTTAGACAGTTCACTTTATATAAAGATTTTAAACATCAACAATATATCCAAATGAAAACTGATTAGAATGCAAACATGGAAATATTATAAACAATACTATAAGATTTTTTTTAATGAATAACTACTTTAAGCACAGATGTACAATATATACAAAAATATGCATTTATATAAAATGTAACTTTTTTTCAGTTCAAAGTATTATTTATATTTAATAGCACTTTATATTTTATTAGGAAAAAATGATTAAAAAATTCAGTATGAATAACTGAAATTTTATAAATAAAACAATGAGGATATTCACTGTTTGTTTTATTTATAAATTTATGTGATACTATTCAATTTTTGATTTAAAATATCTTTTCTTATAAGTAACCACAGAATTACAATTTTAGCTATAGTTCACTACACTTTAATCAGTGTTACTTTGCCACTACTTATTCAATTGAGAGATTAAAAACATTTGTATATTTTCTTTATTTATTTTAAACAAATTAGCATATCATACAAGAGTTTTGTATTACTTTGATTAAAAAGTAGAACTACTACTTTTCTACTTAAAAGCAATAAAAATTGGTGTTTGCACTCTTAGTAGATCTTAACGGTGTGCTTTCCACAAATAGCCTTATATCAGTGGCTGCATATGTAATTTCCTATTATGCAGGGACAGAGCTAGGTCCTTTGGACCCTGTGGCTAAAAATATGATTTGCACCCCTATCACCAAATATAGTCAAAAAACATATGTTTTCTGTGTGTATTACATATTGTAACGATCCGTTACATGACCCGAGCGGAAGAAGAACGGAAGGTGACCTTTCCTCAGCGGATAATTATGGTTAGCGGTAAGTAGACAAGCGTGGTCCGGAGAAAGCCATTTGTGTACTAACGTCTCCGACACAAAGCCGAGGCAGTCGCTTAAGCGGAGGTAAATTGAGAATTGTCAGTACGCCGGAGCCAGTGTGTCTACGCCTTTATGATGTCTACTGCCGTCAAAAGATTAGGATAATTATAAATCGAGTGATGTTGGAGTCCACATATGGGCCCAGTTACCAGTGCCACTAATGAACTTAAGTTGTTTTGGTCGGTTGACTTAAGGACGACCTTTCGGCCACATCTGGAAACGGATCAGATGAAGGTTCTGGAAGGTTCCGGAAGAATCACGCTAGGTGCAACCGGGACCCCTATAAAAGAAGATTGGCTGAGCCAAGAAGAGGGCTTTTTTTGAGAGTTGGCTTGGAGCAGGGGCGTACGCAAGTGGGGGGTGTTAGAGGTTTAAACACCCCCCTTGAGCTCAGTCAAAATGACAAAAATAAAAACTTTAGAAATTATGCTGGTTATTATTTTTTAGAATTATTAACCTCCCCCCCCCTTGAAAAAAATTCTGCGTAAGCCACTGGTTTGCAGAAGTTTGGTTTTGTGGAGCTTGAGAGGAGTCCACTTGTCTCTCCGATTGCCAGAGCTTGCTTTTCTTTAAAGACCAGCAACGTCTCTGCTTTTTGCAAAGAAGTCGACTTTCGACTTTGAGATCTCATTGCCGTTATCTTTAATATTTTTTTTCTTATTTGTGCATAGAAGTTGGTCGCTGCGAGTGACACTTACTCTCATTTTGGATTGTCCTGCATCCTTAGTTTTCTCAATGAACTCCAGCAAGATATGCACTCTGAGCGTTTCGAGCCTAAGTGTGGAAGTCGACTGTACGGATCGTCAGCCCAGAGATTATAGTATAGCATCCCGTACTGGCACTAATTAGAGAACTGTTCTTGTGTTTGAGAAGGACTAGCTTCACTGTATCCAAGTGTTGTATTTGTGTTAACGTTTATCTCAACATGAGATCTCAGAATAATTAGAATTTACTGAAACCTGTACATAATTATTCCCATGAATAAAGTATTTAATCCAGAGTAAATAGATGTCCAGCCTGTATCATTGACGGCCTCGCCTACCCTAATTCCAGTACGTCACAATATTTAGAATGAAATCTCAACTCACAAACAGAATACTAAAAACTTTATACTTATTCATTATACAAAAGAAAAATAATGTATTCATAGCATTAGTTTCTGTGAATAAGTCAATGGACTCATCCTATGCTATTTGTAGTTTCTTATTTTAATACACAATATGGACAAATTCTATAGTTATTCCTAATTCATTGTGGAGCATAGATATTATTTTATCAGTCTCAGCATGCTGAAAAAAATGTTCACACAAAACTATTGCTACAAGCAAGTATAGAAAAATTTTCCACTCAGTTTTTTAATTTTGATATATAGTCTCTAGTTCTAGCTGATGAATTTCTTCTAAAACTTCTATATTAATTTTCAAACTTTTAGAATTAATGAAATCTATTCTAATATACATAAATATAAACTTTCATAGATAATTCTAATCTATTGACTTTTAATCCTACCCTTCAACTAGAACTATGGAATTTTGAAAAATTATTTTTCAACAACTTTTCTCTATTCCTATTCAAGGGTGAATCATCTTTGTTTGTATAATGCTTGAGCAAATTTAGCAAGCATTTTGTGCATTATGTGGTGTCCCAACAACTGAAGTAACTGTGGCAAAGGAGGCATTTGTCACACCCTTGTTTTGGCACTGCCACTTTGTTTTTAATAGATGGACAGAAAGCAGAAACTATATGCTTGTTTGCTACACTTTTAGCTGTGTCTTCTATGGGATTTTCAATATTCAACATACTTTGCAAACTTCTACATGTTATCAATAAATATTTGGTATTAGATGACAATTACAGTGAATCTTGAAAATTAAGAATTGTACAGCACTGTTTATTACTTTTAAATAACCCATTTTACTAGATATGAAGGTAGGTATGGTACTATTAATGAAGTGGTATAAGCAAATGGGAACAGCTCGAATTCACAAAATAGACAGGGATTGGCAATCTATTAAACAAATCTTTAGTGATGTAGGGTTAAGCTAATGTTTAAAAAGTTAAAATTAAAGCAGTAAATTAATGTTTGCAAAAGAAAGTGAATTCAAAATATAAAGGCATTATATATACAGGGTATCTGCTAAAATAAAATTTTTCAAATCCATGACTTTTCCTGATTTAGCAGATCATTTTCCATGACTTTAAAAAGCTTTCATTAAAGTATATATGAATAAAACTTCTGATGTACATACAAATAAAATATATGCTTTTAGAGAAATTACAGGAATTTTATCATAAAAAACTATAAACTTACTTTATAAGTGTTAATAAACTCACATACATAAAAATAAATTGTTGTATCTGCATACCTAAGTTTAACCATATAGCAATTTTTCAATCAAAATGTTTCCAATTTGAATTCAGGGTACTTTGGCATTATCCAGGTGACCACAAATAATAGCCAAATATAACCCTATAATGTTTATATAGAATATCCCTAGAGATAAACTTATATTTTATGCAAAAATCTTAACTAATTTTTATTAAAAAATAATTATTATATTAATAAAATTATAATCTACAATTTAAGAAAAAACCAGAATAATATACATTTACCCACCCATTAAGCTTTCTTGCTTTGAGTTTCCTTGGTGAACAAATTTTACTTGGCAATAGGGTCAATAGGATAATACATAAATACCAAACTCAGTAACTTCAGCCAAATGACAAGTAAAAATAGAATTAAACAATTCAACACATTTTTTTTTAATCAGTAGTTTTGCGGATCCATGACTTTCCATGACTTTTACTCATTTTACTTGAAAAATCATGACTTTCCATGACAAAATTAATCCATTGTCTAAATCCATGATTTTCCATGACTTGGTGCACGGAAACCATGTATATACTGTTTCATTATGTTATCAGAATGATTCTTACTGTCAAAATATTTAATTACACAATAACCGTATACGATGTTAAAGCAAGGCACTTTAGCTTAAAAATGACAGAAGGCTTCAATCAGTTTACACTGTCACACATTCTAACTGGTTTATATAAACATTCTTTGGCTAGTAACTTAACTAGATTTAATCTACATAGAAGTTGTAAATAGCTTTTCTAGATTCTTTGAGGCAAGATAAATCTTATTTACAAAATTGAAAAATATTTCATGTAAATATGTTTTAAACTATAATAATATAAAGTTATTCTTAAAAAATAGAATTTTTATTTTTAAACCAGTATATTTTTAATGTGCTGAACTCTTTCTTTTGTCAATCGTTTCTCCATATGGTTGGCCTGTAAAAATTAATATTTTTGTGGGATAAAGTTTAAGTGTTTTTTCTTTTTGCTGGGAGTAAGGGTCATATTTATTGTTTAAAGTAATATATGAAAAAGAGAATCCTGTGCATGCTGAATTATCAAATTAAGTGAAATAATTTTTTAGGTGTGAATACGATTTTGTAATTTCAGAGATCTTAAAATCTACTTGATCAAATATATTAAGATCTTTTAAAGTTTTTTTTAACCTTGATTAAGTTACTTAATATTTTATACTTTCTTACTTAACATTTTAAAGTTTATATTTTTTTAAAAACAACAAAAAAATTATATGAATAAAAAGTCTAGTATTAGCAGAGTAATTTGTTTAAAAATTAATCTCAAATGAGATTTTTTAAAGGTATTAATGAAAGCAATTACTGCTAACAATATGGGTTCCTTTCCTAGATACTGAGAGAGAAATGTTTAATAGTTATTAGCTGAAATAAATATAATTAGTTGAAAAGAGGCTAAAATATTAACAAAATAGTCAAAAAGTAATAAATGAAATAAATAGAAATTAATGCATTTTTTTTTACTTTTAAGAAAGTAAATGATATATTTAAATGCACAATATTTTTTTGTGCACAATTTTTTTTGGTGAAACCTGTGAAGCTGTACTCAGACTTACTTGCTATATTTCACACTTATGAGAATCATACATTTTCAAGGGCATGCCATGCTATGATGCAGAAAGGCAGTTGCATCAGGCAGCATGATAAAGAACAGTATCAAAATATTTAAGAGGTGGCATTGCAAAGATATGCATCAAACTGAGAAAAATCTATTGCATGGTTCTGCATATCACCACAAAGAACCTGAATATTATGTTATGCATACCACTTTATATAGAAGATAACATACCTTTACACCAAATTTATACTTTAAAGAATGTAGCTAAAAATAAAGATTTCTTTAAATCTAAATATATTCTACCACTTTAAGGGAAACCATATTTGAAAGAAATGTTTCCAATTTAGAAAAAGAAAATCAAATTAATCACATTTTGAACCTCAAAACACTTTTCTAAACTTAATGATTAAATGTGACACATATACACTTTTGTATGTAACAACTTTTTCTTAAAGATATACAAAAAGACATTTTAGCTACATTAATACTATTATCAAATAATAGTCCATATAATTATCAAATAATAGTATGGACTATAACATTAAAATATAAGCATCTTTCAGAAATACTGTGTTATTTAAGCAGGCACTGTTAAATCATAACATTGGATGCTGATATATAAGCACATAAATAATAAAAATAAAGTATTATAAAATTTTTGAAAATTACTTACCTACTGTATATATATATATATATATATATATATATATATATATATATATATATATATATATATATATATGTGTGTGTGTGTGTGTGTGTTTGCTAGTCTAAATTAATATATATATATATATATATATATATATATATATATATATATATATATATATATATATATATATATATATATATATATAATATAAAGTAAAAAATAAATAAAACAAATTATAATAATTTAAATAATATTCTTATGCCTTTCCTAAAATTATTGTTAAAAATACTATTGATAAGATGACAAAAGTGAGTTAAAACATTACGTTATCAGTATTTAAATTCATATTTTCTTTTATACATCTTTTAAGTATTTTTTTTCATTTTAATTTTTAGAAAGAATTTAACTTGTTAAAGAATTTAATTTGTTTGTTGACCTTTTTTAATTTAAAAAATCTATTTACAAAACTGTATTAGAGAGTTTACTAAAAACATTGTATAAGACTAAATTTCCTGACAAATCGGATAAGTAGAGACTCTTATAAAACACTAAATAAAAAAGTTATAGAGAGGATTTCAGAGCATCAGTATATATCACTTTTTCTTCTATCAAAGAATCAATTTCTGCCTTATCAAAACCTGCTTCTAGCAATACATCAATACTATGCTGTCCTGGCACAGGTTTAACCAAGGATACTTCCCCTGGAGTTTCTGATAATCTAGGAGCAGGCACTGGAACAAACATATTTCCATCATTTACAAAAGATACGTTTTCACTGTTGTGCTTATGGTCATGAGCTTCTTCTAATGGAATCACTGGAGTTACACAAGCATCTGTGAAGTCAAAAATTTTACACCACTCATCTTGAGTTTTGGATGAAAATATTTCTTTAAATTTGTTTGTGAGTTCCTCCCAGTCTGAAAATTGTGAATATTCACTTTCAGACAATCCAAGTCCTAAAAAAAGGTTTTCAAAATAAATACCACATGTATTTGAATATATATATATAAAATTAATATATTGTTATTTTAAGTAGATAAGCCATGGATAATATGTTCAAAAGTTGAAATTTAATATCAGTGGCCTATTTGTTGGGGCAGTGTATCTGAAGAAATTTTATTTTTCCAGGTACCTGTCCCAAAATAGTTAACTCAATATTTTTAACATGACTGTATTACACAATTTATTCAGTTTTTTTTATACTGTGCTGCAGTACAGTATCAACTTGATGAAGTATGCTATATGTGATGACAAAACATTATTCCTGTTAAAACAAATTTGCATTACCCCCCCCCTGAAAAAAATCCTTGCAATTTTTAAAAATATCTCAAAATAATGTACAGTCACAATAATATTCCTTTACAATACAAGAATTTTCCAAAGCCAGAATATGCAGGCATTGGTAACTGAAAAATTTTAAATAGCAAAATTTGTACTTTAAAATTACTACAGTAAAACTTCACTAATGATGAAAGATATATATATAATAAAATTTATTGCTTATGTTAAGAAGACATTTAGTCAATATATTTTAAAATAGAAATCCTCTAAATTTATGAAAAAATAAAGGAAAATGACATTAGTAAAATAAAATGACCTATCACAAAAATTTAAAAGCTATACCTATAGTTCTAAACTTATGTTGATTAATTGCATGAACATTTAAAATCAATATGGTTGAAAAGGCATTTTTTTAAAGGCTTCTTTGATTAGTGCAGTCTTGGTTGACCCAAAAAACAAAATGTAATGCATTTTATTCTGGCATGCCCCATGATATATATATATATATATATATATATATATATATATATACACACATATAAATGCATGGCTTGTGTATAGGAAATGCAAAAGTGCAGACCCCTATTTTTATCAATTAAAAAATGTACTAACTATTTACATTTTCTTGAAGTAATTGATTTCATCATTAACAATCAAAATCATATCTTGCAATTTGCACACAAGCTGGCACCAACTCACTGGGGACTAATGTAGACTTGTAGCATTGTGTTTATCTCAGTGCCTTATCTTATGTATCTTGAGTGTGCAAGCATTTTCAGTCACAGTGAAATGCAAAATGCAGCAATGAGAATCAACCAGATCCTATACTCAGTTTGTAGCATATTCATATTGTTTATTATGTTTACTTACTTTAAATATTTGGACATTACGACTATTCAGAAATAAAAATTTTCATAATTTTTATTACATTTATATTGGAGCTTGAACCCTGTTTTTAAATGTTAGAGAGAATAAAAACATCTTTAAGAAGCACTATAAATCAGGATAAGCTAGATACACTTATTTTTATTACATTTATATTAGAGCTTGAACATTGTTTTTAAATCTTAGAGATAATAAAAGCATATTTAAGAAGCACTATAAGTCAGGATAGGCTAGATACACCCTCAACTCAATAAAACACTGTGTAATAGTCACACAGGCATAAAAAGAATATGTTACTGATCTTTTCACTAGAAACAAAACAAGAACAGATTTGATTTTAAAGTAATTTTTAAGTTAGATGTACCAAAAGATAAATTTATGGCTTGTAATAAATAATTTCTCTGTTTATTTATCAATCTTTTTAATTTTATCAAGCATGCATTTATTATGTGTTTGTAATTTTTGAAAGTTGCAGAACCACCAAATGTCAAGTCTTACATCTCCAATGTATATATATATATATATATGTATATATATATATGTATATATATATATATATATGTATATATATATATATGTATATATATATATATATATATATATATATATATATATATATATATATATATATATATATATACATACGTGTATATTGACACGAATATCAAAAATAATACATTATTATTACAGTTTTTATTGTTAGCATAAATTAATAACAGAACTGTTAAAAATTTATATATATACAAAAATATTAATGATAGTAATAATCAATAAATCAGTTTGAATAACCTTATGTTAAACATTATAAATGTGACATTTGTTTATCTAAATATTTCAAGAATTTCACAACAGATTGCAAAATTTTGTTGGTGGACCCTCATTTTGCTTCCTTTAGAAGATATATTTATTTAAGAACTCATATTAAATTAATATATCTATTTATATTGGGGTAATTGCGATACAAAGGGTTTAAAATAAATTTATATAATTGTTATTATTAT
>JAGEOH010001374.1:7500-10000 GCA_032207245.1 Pardosa pseudoannulata
TGTGTTATATCCGCTGTACCTTTTGTATTAAAAGTTATTCCAAATGCTCGGACAGATTTAAATTAGCCATTTAGATACTTCTCGTATAAAATAAACAATTAGTCTAGAATGAAGAATTAGTCAGGCATAAATTGAAAAGAAGCTTAAATTATTTTTTCATTATTAGCATTTTTATGGAAATTCAGGTACTGTAATTTCAAATTAATTAATCAAACGTAACATTATGGTAGACCAAACACATTCCGATGAAGAATAAAGAGTTCTTTTTTATTTTACTGAATATAAATTTCGCTTTTGTATATTGCATTACTAAACACTTAACACTAGATTTACGGACCGAGCCAATTTGACTCATTAAAAATTTGATCACGATATATATATATATATATATATATATATATATATATATATATATATATATATATATATATATATATATATATAACTTTAATATCACTTTTAAAAAATTCGTTTGTTTTTAGTTAAGTAATAAAATATATGTAAACTTCCATTCATCTTCCCCTCAGATTTCTTCATTTCGTATTATCAAATGTGGTATACCTATTTTCACAGTTGTCAGACAATGACTCATAGAATGTATATGAAAATAAATAAATATAGTAATAAATGTAGTATAAAGTAAATATAAAGTGTAAAGTATATAAAGTATATTATAAAGTAAATATCGAGAATAAGTCAAGAACAGTTCCATTCGAATGACAGAGATTCATGTTGCTGAAGCACGGAAAAATTGCCAAATTCAACAATCATGCAAAAGAAACAGATGTAGAAACTATTGTGTTAAATGTAATAGAGATGTTTCCCCAAAATGTGTTTCAAAAACAGATTTTATATGTAAAAAATGTTTCCTATGAATTGTTTGATAATTAACATTTCATTTAAACTAATTTGGAACTATTTTCTTTGCAAAAAACTTCAATTTTCTTGTATAAGTCAAACTGGCTCACTTCAGTAAACATAGGTTTATGATCAACATCTGTAAATCTAGTGTTAATGTACTGCAAAGAAATATATGGCGGGATTTAGGCGATTTCACAGAAATTGGAACAGAGAATTGTTTTGTTGTCATTGAGATTCCATCAGTTATTTATCATCATTATCTATATTCTGCATCTCGGTATCTCTCACTCTAACCTTATGGATATGTTTCCCATGAATTGTTTGATAATAAACATTTCATTTAAACTAATTTGGAACTATTTTCTTTGCAAAAAACTTGAATTTTCTTGTGTGAGTCAAATTAGCTCAATTCAGTAAATATAGGTTTAAGATCAACATCCGTAAATCTAGTGTTAATGTACTGCAAAGAAATATATGGCGGGATTTAGGCGATTTTACAGAAGTTGGAACCGAGAATCTTTTGTTGTCATTGAGATTCCATCAGTTATTTATCATCATCATCCTTATTCTGCATCTCTGTACCTCTCACTCTTACCTTATTCATATTTAGCATATAAGACTCTAACGGAATAGGACCTTTTTGACAGTTTTCATATGTCCCCTGCCATTGTCTTTGTAGATGCATAATTTCAACGCTTCTCATAAAAGACTGCTGTGGATTTATCTGGGAAATTTCATTTCCATTCACGATTCAATTTTGAAGTAGTTTTGAAAATGTCTTCCACAACTTTGAAGTCAAGAATTGCTCATGGATTTATTGGCCCTGACCCTTGTCCGTTCTGAAATGATTTATAACTACTTTCAAATTAAAAAAACCCAGTAAAAGTACTTGGGTAATATATTTTATTATTTTTATCACTCTTTTTTTTACCTCGTTACTTGCCAGGTTAAAAAAAACTGCTACTGTGAAATGTCGAAGCAATCATGTTACAGGTCGATATTTAAAAGTTTAAGCTTGGACATTTGAGAAATATATTTTTTTAATTTAAAGATTCCCAAGCATAAAAATAAATTATTTTAAATAATTTTATTTAATGCGTTTTTGAAGTGCTTAGATTTTCAGTGTATTCAGTGATCTAAAAAAGTAATTCCAGCTGCAAAATCTGTAAAAAGTTTTAGTCAATTTTACAAGAAAAAAGTCTCTAAAAGAAGCCACGCAAAATTTATATTAAAAATTCCATAAAATAAGATTTACTTTCTTTAAACATTATAAAGAAATATCATTTTTGAGTTTTTTATTCTTACATTTAAATAGACTCAACTTTATAAGATGACACCAAGAAAACCAATTACAATATCATGAGAATATTTTTAAAATACATGATTTATATAATACTGCATAAAAACTCATTAAAATGTCTCATAAGTTTTTCTTGTTGAAATCTTTTGTAGAAACCGGGACTGTATTTTCATCAATTTTTGGATGCTAAGTTTCCCTACCTAATGGCATGATTAATTCATAAGATATTTTGGAAGACTGTAATATCTGAGCCTATTTTATTAGGAAAATTATAACTATTTTGTAATTAATTTCAAAGTATTGAATTAGTAGCTTTATCATACCACAAACATCCACTGG
>JAGEOH010001374.1:17500-22069 GCA_032207245.1 Pardosa pseudoannulata
AGCAACCTAGGCAACACACATAAAATATAATCGTATGTCTCTATCATTATACTCTCTGTATACTTTTTGTTGTTGTGGTTGTTACGAAATTCACTAATTTATTTATTTTTTTTTTTTTTTGCTCTCTCATCTGTTAGTTAAACTTTTATGATGCTGCTATTACATTATAATGAAAGAAATATCAGATTTAGCACCTAGGCAACACAAATAAATATCGTATGTCTCTATCCATGATATTCTGTTATCTTTTTATTTGTTGTTGTTACATAAATCACTAATTTATTTTTTTTTTCCGCTCTCATTGTTAGTTATACTTTTTCTTGCTCGCTGCTATTACATTATAATTAAAAAAATATCAGAATTAGCATTAGCAACACACAAAATAATCGTATGTCTCTATCCATATACTCTCTGTTATCTTTTTTTGTTGTTGTTGTTGTTACGAAATCACTAATTTATTTTTTTTCCGCTCTCTCATCTGTTAGTTATACTTTTTCATGCTCGCTGCTATTACATTATAATTGTAAGAAATATCAGAATTAGCAACCTAGAATACCACAAAAAATCGTATGTCTCTATCCATATACTTGTTATTTTTTTTTGTTGTTGTTGTTACGAAATCACTAATTTATTTTTTTTCGCTCTCTCATCTGTTAGTTATACTTTTTCATGCTCGCTGCTACATTATAATTATAATTGAAATTATAATACTTTCAATTATATTACATTATAATTGAAAGAAATATAAGGATTAGTAGACTAGGCAACCCAAAAAATCATATTGATATCCTGAGACTCCTGAGATTGCATTATAGTTATATAGCATAATCCTAATTATTAGAAGCACACACATAATACTATATAAATATTTATATACACATACATATAGAGTGTACTCCGCTTATTCTAATCAATTTGTGCCGCCGTAATTTTGATAACAATAACCGATTGATAACAATAAACGATATGCAAAATTAGATACATTTCCCCCAACTCCTTAATTCACACGTACTAAATTTCAAAATAAAATGAAAAAATTCACCTTATATTTATGTACTGTATATTATCATCTAAGACATAAAAATTGTATGCACAACTAAAAAAAATGATCAATTGTATGCTGTCTATAATTTTTTCAAAGAAACTCATTGATAAATTGTTCGTAATCATAATGTTTAATAGAGTCATCGGAGAGGTGTTGTTCTCTTGTCGGTTTCAACACTCGCAATGTATTTCTCATTTCAGCACTTGTAGGAGGTGGCTCAGTATCAAGAGATTTTTCATCTAACTCATCAGTTCTATCAACCGTCCGTTATCCTATAACTATCTGAGAGATTTCAGATTCTGTTAAAGTGGAAACTATTGGCATGTTTTGATCTACTTTCACCCATGACTCGAACTCTTCAGAGGTCATATCCGAAGGATTTTCTATCATTTCTTGATATTTCTAGTAATTTTTTTCGCAAAGACAAGGCATAAAATATGAATATTTTCCTTCTCAGTTCCGATAAGAATGTGTTGCCTTCTGCTTATCTGGCAACATACACCACCATTGAATATTTCTGAAAATATCCAGGAAAGTGCTTGTTATTCCCAATCTACCTAAAGGGGATGAGGGAGATTTCTAGAAAATTCAAACAGCAAAATGAAAGTAAAGAATGGGTTCCTTCTGAATATATTGTGAATATTACTTTGCCTGTTAAAATGAAATTTGAAGCCGGATAACATTAACCGAACTAACGATCACATAAAGCGATAATTTTAACATACAAATAATTAGAGAAAATCAGGACAAAGGGATTTCGGATAAAACAATAAGATTAAATAACAACATCTTTAAAATCCACTGTTATATTTTAGATTATGATATTATATATATTTATATATATATTATATTTATTAATATATATTATTATATTACATTTTATATACTAGATACATATATATTATAATTTTTATATTTTGAATATATAATATATATATATAGTTTTATATATATAATATTTTAAATATATAATAAAATTTTTATATATTAATTTAATATATATATATAATATATAAATGAGACATTAATATAAATATATATATATATTATATATTTATATATACATATATATATATATACATATATATACTTGTACATATAAATTAAAATATTATATAATGATATACTTATATATTTATATATAATATATATTTAAAATATAAATATATATATAATATATACATATATATATTTATATTAATATATATTTATAATAGTTATATATATATACATATATTTATCTATATGTATATATATATATATATATACAATATATATATATTATACTTTAAATATATATATATATTATATATAATATAATATATATAGATATAATTATATATATATATATTTATATATATATATATATATGTATATATATTTATATATATATGTATATATATATATATATATATGTATATATATATATATATATATATATATACATGGGCGTAATTTGGGGGGGGCAAGGGGGGGCAATTGCCCCCCCAGAATTTTTAGAGGAGGGGCAAACTTATAGTTTTGCCCCTCCAGATTTTTAAGATTGTATTCATATATTACATTATTAATTCATATATTAAATATTCATACATTAAATTATTTATTCATATATTATTCATATATTTTCATATAATTATTCACGTAATAATTCATATTTTAATATTCATAAATTAAATCATTAATTTTTAAATTGTTGATTCGACATTTTAATGAATGTTAAAGTTAATTTATTTTTATTAGTGTGCTTAAGACTTATTCCAATTACAGTTATCTTCCTTTAATGGGGCATTTTTAAAGCAAGTATAAATATTTGAACTTGTAGTTTTGCCCCTCCAAATGTTATGGGTTTTATTCATACACTAAATTTCTGACATTTTAATAAATGTTGAAGTTATTCCGTTTTTATTAGTGTGCTGAAGACTTATTCCAATTACAGTTATCTTCCTTTAATGGGGAATTTTTAAAAGAAGTATAAATATTCGAACTTGTAGTTTTGCCCCTCCAGATTTGGGTTTATTCATATAAAATTGTTGATTCGACATTTTAATGAATGTTGCAGTTATTCTGCTTTTATTAATGTGCTTCAGACTTATTCTAACTACGGTTATCGTCCTTTCTTGAAACATTTTAAAGCAAGTATAGGTATTCGAACTTGTAGTTTTGCCCCTCCAGATTTCAACATTTTAAGGAATGTTGAAGTTAATTTGTTTTCATTAGTGTGCTGAAGACTTATTATAATTAGTCGTCCTTTTCTGAGACACTTTTAAAATAAGTATAGGTATTCGAACTTGTAGTTTTGCCCCTCCAGATTTCAACATTTTAAGGAATGTTGAAGTTAATTTGTTTTCATTAGTGTGCTAAAGACTTCTTGTAATTACGGTTATCTTCCTGAGACATTTTTAAAACAAGTATAGGTATTCGAACTTGTAGTTTTGCCCCTCCAGATTTCAACATTTTAAGGAATGTTGAAGTTAATTTGTTTTCATTAGTGTGCTGAAGACTTATTGTAATTACGGTTATCGTCCTTTTCTGAGACACTTTTAAAACAAGTATAGGTATTCGAACTTGTAGTTTTGCCCCTCCAGATTTCAACATTTTAAGGAATGTTGAAGTTAATTTGTTTTCATTAGTGTGCTGTAGACTTATTGTAATTACGGTTATCGTCCTTTTCTGAGACATTTTTAAAGCAAGTATAAGTATTCGAACTTGTAGTTTTTCTCTTCGAAATGTTTTCGGTTTTATTCACACGTTGAATTTTTGACATTTTAAAGAATGTTAAAGTTATCCTGTTTTTATTAGTGTGCTTAAGATTTATTCTAATTACGGTAATCCTTCTTTCGTGGGGCATTTTTAAAGCAAGTATAAGATTTTAAACTTGTAGTTTTGCCCCTGCCGATGTTTAAGGTTTTACTAATTTATTAAAGGAAATATAGGTATTCTAATAACGGTATGCTTCTCGATTTTTTTCAAGACCTTTTTTGAAGAATAAATATATGCTAACAAAAAAGGAATCAAGAAGAAACTAACAGATTTCTTATTTCAAATCCGTAGTCGAGGAGACCGGTGTCCTCCCCCCCTTTCCTCGAAATTCTAAAATTCTATAAGACCGTGTCTTGGAAAGAAAATGGATTCTTTGCTTGGCTATAGACAACAGTTTGCTTAGAAAAAGACCGTTTCGTTCAGAAATGTTTTGCGGGCCTACAGGCTTTCTCCACCAAGTGTGGTCAATAAACGGTCTGTGCTAATTTCCGTAATCTTTGACATTCATTTTAACATTGACCGATGAACAATTGAAGGGTCTAGATGGTTCGAGAAATGTCTGTATGTTTGTGGAGGGTATTCACTTAAACACTACGGGTGTTGAAAATGCCCAGGAAGTCCGGAAAGGAAGATAAATGGACACAATATAGGGTGCGCATGGGATTCAGTCATTAGGAGCAAAACTGATTAAAAAGCCATTTCCCCCTAAAAAAATCTTCCCTTGAATTGAACTTTTTCTCCTTAGAGAGGGAATTGCACATCTG
>JAGEOH010001375.1:0-22068 GCA_032207245.1 Pardosa pseudoannulata
CAATGGAACAAATAAAACTAAAATTCTAAACATCAATTTCAATATATATGACAATTACGATGACTGCAAAGAAATAAAATAAAATGTTGCATGAACAAATAAAACTTAAAATTCTGACACACAATAGATATGACAATTACCTGTTATGTGATCCTTCACATCTCCGCGGGCATCCTGCATCCTACCCTTCAACGGATACTGAAAACAATAGAACAAAAAAAAAACTAAAATTTCTACAAACATCAATTTCAAGATACTGATTACCTTTTGTGATGAAAAACCTAAAATCTCCGCGGCAACCCTGCCATCCTACCCTTATAGCAAAGGAAATAATAATGGAACAAATAAAACTAAAATTCTAAACATCAATTTCAAATACCTATTGATCTTGTCCCACACTTCTTCGCGGGTATGAGCATCCTACCCTTAATTACTGAAAAAAACTAAATAATAATGTTGTGTTAAAAAAAACTAACAATTCTAAACATCAATTTCAATAGATTGACACTGTTGTGATACACTTCTCCGCGGGCATCCCTGCATCCTACCCTTCAACGGATACTGAAAAACACAAATAAAATAAATAAAGTTATAGCAATGGAACAAATAAAACTAAAATTCTAAAATCAATTTCAATAGATATGATAATTACCTGTTGTGATCTTGCAATGGAACAAATAAAATTAAAAACACATTAAGTCTTCAATAGATTATGGACACTGTTGTGGATTTCTCCGCGGTCATCCCTGCATCCTACCCTTCAACGAATACTGAAAAGAAATAAAATAAAATAAGTTATAGCAATGGAACAAATAAAACTAAAATTCTAAACATCAATTTCAATAGATATGACAATTACCTGTTGTGATCTTGACACACACTTCTCCGCGGGCATCCCTGCATCCTACCCTTAAACGAATACTGAAAAGAAATAAAAATAGTTATAGCAATGGAACAAATAATACTAAAATTCTAAACATCAATTTCAATAGATATGACAATTACCTGTTGTGATCTTGACACACACTTCTCCGCGGGCATCCCTGCATCCTACCCTTCAACGAATACTGAAAACAAAAGAAATAAAAATAGTTATAGCTATGAAACAAATAAAACTAAAATTCTAAACACCAATTTCAATAGATATGACAACTACCTGTTGTGATCTTGACACACACTTCTCCGCGGACATCCCTGCATCCTACCCTTCAACGGAAAACAAAGGAAATAAAAATAGTTATATAGCTATGGAACAAATAAAACTAAAATCTACTCAATAGATAGAAAAGATCTTGAAATACTTCTCCAGCGGCATCCCTGCAATTCAACGGATACTGAAAACAAGGAAAATAGTTATAGCAATGGAACAAAAAAAATAAAATTCTAAACATCAATTTCAATAGATATGACAATTACCTGTTGTGATCTTGACACACACTTCTCCGCGGGCATCCCTGCATCCTACCCTTCAACGGATACTGTTGTGATTTGACACACACTTCTCCGCGGCATACTGCCTTTCAAAAACTGAAAAAAATAAAATAAAAATAGTTATAGCAATGGAAAAAATAAAAATAAAATTCTAAACATCAATTTCAATAGATATGACAATTACCTGTTGTGATCTTGACACACACTTCTCCGCGGGCATCCCTGCATCCTACCCTTCAACGGATACTGAAAACAAAGGAAATAAAAATAGTTATAGCAATGGAACAAATAAAACTAAAATTCTAAACATCAATTTCAATAGATATGACAATTACCTGTTGTGATCTTGACACACACTTCTCCGCGGGCATCCCTGCATCCTATCCTGACACTCACTTCTCCGCTTCATCCCCATCTGCCTTCAACGAATACGAAAAAAATAAAATAAAACAATACTGAACAAAAAAAAAAAATAAAATCAAAAAAAAATTACCTGTTGTCGATGACAACACTTTCTCCGCGGGCATCCTGCTTGAACGAATATGAAAAAAATAAAATGAAACAAATAAAACTAAAATTCTAAACATCAATTTCAATAGATATGACAATTACCTGTTGTGATCTTGACACACACTTCTCCGCGGGCATCCCTGCATCCTACCCTTCAACGAATACTGAAAAGAAATAAAAAAAGTTATAGCAATGGAACAAATAAAATAAAATAAACATCAATTTCAATATAGCAATACCTGTTGTGATCTTACTGAAAAGAAATAAAATAAAATAAGTTATAGCAATGGAACAAATAAAACTAAAATTCTAAACATCAATTTCAATAGATATGACAATTACCTGTTGTGATCTTGACACACACTTCTCCGCGGGCATCCCTGCATCCTACCCTTCAACGGATACTGAAAACAAAGGAAATAAAAATAGTTATAGCAATGGAACAAATAAAACTAAAATTCTAAACATCAATTTCAATAGATATGACAATTACCTGTTGTGATCTTGACACACACTTCTCCGCGGGCATCCCTGCATCCTACCCTTCAACGGATACTGAAAACAAAGGAAATAAAAATATTTATAGCAATGGAACAAATAAAACTAAAATTCTAAAAATCAATTTCAATAGATATAACATTTACCTGTTGTGATCTTGACACACACTTCTCCGCGGGCATCCCTGCATCCTACCCTTCAACGGAAACTGAAAAATAAAATAAAATTCTAAAAATAAAACTAAAATTATTACAACAATCTCATTTTTCAATAGATAGATATGAACAAATTACCTGTTGTGATCTTGACCACACACTTCTCTCGCGGGCATCCCTGCATCCTACCCTTCAACGGATACTGAAAACAAAGGAAATAAAAATAGTTATAGCAATGGAACAAATAAAACTAAAATTCTAAACATCAATTTCAATAGATATGACAATTACCTGTTGTGATCTTGACACACACTTCTCCGCGGGCATCCCTGCATCCTACCCTTCAACGGATACTGAAAAGAATTAAAATAAAAATAGTTATAGCAATGGAACAAATAAAACTAAAATTCTAAACATCAATTTCAATAGATTAGACAATTACCTGTTGTGATCTTGACACACACTTCTCCGCGGGCATCCCTGCATCCTACCCTTCAACGGATACTGAAATCAAAGGAAATAAAAATGGTTATAGCAATGGAACAAATAAAACTAAAATTCTAAACATCAATTTCTATAGATATGACAATTACCTGTTGTGATCTTGACACACACTTCTCCGCGGGCATCCCTGCATCCTACCCTTCAACGGATACTGAAAACAAAGGAAATAAAAATAGTTATAGCAATGGAACAAATAAAACTAAAATTCTAAACATCAATTTCAATAGATATGACAATTACCTGTTGTGATCTTGACACACACTTCTCCGCGGGCATCCCTGCATCCTACCCTTCAACGGATACTGAAAAAAATAAAATAAAAATAGTTATAGCAATGGAACAAATAAAACTAAAATTCTAAACATCAATTTCAATAGATATGACAATTACCTGTTGTGATCTTGACACACACTTCTCCGCGGGCATCCCTGCATCCTACCCTTCAACGGATACTGAAAACAAAAAAAATAAAAATAGTTATAGCAATGGAACAAATAAAACTAAAATTCTAAACATCAATTTCAATAGATATGACAATTACCTGTTGTGATCTTGACACACACTTCTCCGCGGGCATCCCTGCATCCTACCCTTCAACGGACACTGAAAAGAAATAAAATAAAAATAGTTATAGCAATGGAACAAATAAAACTAAAATTCTAAACATCAATTTCAATAGATATGACAATTACCTGTTGTGATCTTGACACACACTTCTCCGCGGGCATCCCTGCATCCTACCCTTCAACGGATACTGAAAAGAAATAAAATAAAATAAGTTATAGCAATGGAACAAATAAAACTAAAATTCTAAACATCAATTTCAATAGATATGACAATTACCTGTTGTGATCTTGACACACACTTCTCCGCGGGCATCCCTGCATCCTACCCTTCAACGGATACTGAAAACAAAGGAAATAAAAATAGTTATAGCAATGGAACAAATAAAACTAAAATTCTAAACATCAATTTCAATAGATATGACAATTACCTGTTGTGATCTTGACACACACTTCTCCGCGGGCATCCCTGCATCCTACCCTTCAACGGATACTGAAAAGAAATAAAATAAAAATATTTATAGCAATGGAACAAATAAAACTAAAATTCTAAACATCAATTTCAATAGATATGAAAATTACCTGTTGTGATCTTGACACACACTTCTCCGCGGGCATCCCTGCATCCTACCCTTCAACGGATACTGAAAACAAAGGAAATAAAAATAGTTATAGCAATGGAACAAATAAAACTAAAATTCTAAACATCAATTTCAATAGATATGACAATTACCTGTTGTGATCTTGACACACACTTCTCCGCGGGCATCCCTGCATCCTACCCTTCAACGGATACTGAAAACAAAGGAAATAAAAATAGTTATAGCAATGGAACAAATAAAACTAAAATTCTAAACATCAATTTCAATAGATATGACAATTACCTGTTGTGATCTTGACACACACTTCTCCGCGGGCATCCCTGCATCCTACCCTTCAACGGATACTGAAAACAAAAGAAATAAAAATAGTTATAGCAATGGAACAAATAAAACTAAAATTCTAAACATCAATTTCAATAGATATGACAATTACCTGTTGTGATCTTGACACACACTTCTCCGCGGGCATCCCTGCATCCTACCCTTCAACGAATACTGAAAAGAAATAAAATAAAAATAGTTATAGCAATGGAACAAATAAAACTAAAATTCTAAACATCAATTTCAATAGATATGACAATTACCTGTTGTGATCTTGACACACACTTCTCCGCGGGCATCCCTGCATCCTACCCTTCAACGAATACTGAAAAGAAATAAAATAAAATAAGTTATAGCAATGGAACAAATAAAACTAAAATTCTAAACATCAATTTCAATAGATATGACAATTACCTGTTGTGATCTTGACACACACTTCTCCGCGGGCATCCCTGCATCCTACCCTTCAACGGATACTGAAAACAAATAAAATAAAAATAGTTATAGCAATGGAACAAATAAAACTAAAATTCTAAACATCAATTTCAATAGATATGACAATTACCTGTTGTGATCTTGACACACACTTCTCCGCGGGCATCCCTGCATCCTACCCTTCAACGGATACTGAAAAGAAATAAAATAAAAATAGTTATAGCAATGGAACAAATAAAACTAAAATTCTAAACATCAATTTCAATAGATATGACAATTACCTGTTGTGATCTTGACACACACTTCTCCGCGGGCATCCCTGCATCCTACCCTTCAACGGATACTGAAAAGAAATAAAATAAAAATAGTTATAGCAATGGAACAAATAAAACTAAAATTCTAAACATCAATTTCAATAGATATGACAATTACCTGTTGTGATCTTGACACACACTTCTCCGCGGGCATCCCTGCATCCTACCCTTCAACGGATACTGAAAAGAAATAAAATAAAATAGTTATAGCAATGGAACAAATAAAACTAAAATTCTAAACATCAATTTCAATAGATATGACAATTACCTGTTGTGATCTTGACACACACTTCTCCGCGGGCATCCCTGCATCCTACCCTTCAACGAATACTGAAAAGAAATAAAAAAAAATAGTTATAGCAATGGAACAAATAAAACTAAAATTCTAAACATCAATTTCAATAGATATGACAATTACCTGTTGTGATCTTGACACACACTTCTCCGCGGGCATCCCTGCATCCTACCCTTCAACGGATACTGAAAAGAAATAAAATAAAAATAGTTATAGCAATGGAACAAATAAAACTAAAATTCTAAACATCAATTTCAATAGATATGACAATTACCTGTTGTGATCTTGACACACACTTCTCCGCGGGCATCCCTGCATCCTACCCTTCAACGGATACTGAAAAGAAATAAAATAAAAATAGTTATAGCAATGGAACAAATAAAACTAAAATTCTAAACATCAATTTCAATAGATATGACAATTACCTGTTGTGATCTTGACACACACTTCTCACGGACATCCCTGCATCCTACCCTTCAACGGAAACTGAAAACAAAGGAAATAAAAATAGTTATAGCAATGGAACAAATAAAACTAAAATTCTAAACATCAATTTCAATAGATATGACAATTACCTGTTGTGATCTTGACACACACTTCTCCGCGGGCATCCCTGCATCCTACCCTTCAACGGATACTGAAAAGAAATAAAAAAAAATAGTTATAGCAATGGAACAAATAAAACTAAAATTCTAAACATCAATTTCAATAGATATGACAATTACCTGTTGTGATCTTGACACACACTTCTCCGCGGGCATCCCTGCATCCTACCCTTCAACGGATACTGAAAAGAAATAAAATAAAAATAGTTATAGCAATGGAACAAATAAAACTAAAATTCTAAACATCAATTTCAATAGATATGACAATTACCTGTTGTGATCTTGACACACACTTCTCCGCGGGCATCCCTGCATCCTACCCTTCAACGGATACTGAAAAGAAATAAAATAAAAATAGTTATAGCAATGGAACAAATAAAACTAAAATTCTAAACATCAATTTCAATAGATATGACAATTACCTATTGTTATCTTGACACACTTCTCCGCGGGCATCCCTGCATCCTACCCTTCAACGGATACTGAAAAGAAATTAAAAAAAATAGTTATAGCAATGGAACAAATAAAACTAAAATTCTAAACATCAATTTCAATAGATATGACAATTACCTGTTGTGATCTTGACACACACTTCTCCGCGGGCATCCCTGCATCCTACCCTTCAACGGATACTGAAAAGAAATAAATAAAAATAGTTATAGCAATGGAACAAATAAAACTAAAATTCTAAACATCAATTTCAATAGATATGACAATTACCTGTTGTGATCTTGACACACACTTCTCCGCGGGCATCCCTGCATCCTACCCTTCAACGGATACTGAAAACAAAAGAAATAAATATAGTTATAGCAATGGAACAAATAAAACTAAAATTCTAAACATCAATTTCAATAGATATGACAATTACCTGTTGTGATCTTGACACACACTTCTCCGCGGGCATCCCTGCATCCTACCCTTCAACGGATACTGAAAAGAAATAAAATAAAAATAGTTATAGCAATGGAACAAATAAAACTAAAATTCTAAACATCAATTTCAATAGATATGACAATTACCTGTTGTGATCTTGACACACACTTCTCCGCGGGCATCCCTGCATCCTACCCTTCAACGGATACTGAAAAGAAATAAAATAAAAATAGTTATAGCAATGGAACAAATAAAACTAAAATTCTAAACATCAATTTCAATAGATATGACAATTACCTGTTGTGATCTTGACACACACTTCTCCGCGGGCATCCCTGCATCCTACCCTTCAACGGATACTGAAAAGAAATAAAATAAAAATAGTTATAGCAATGGAACAAATAAAACTAAAATTCTAAACATCAATTTCAATAGATATGACAATTACCTGTTGTGATCTTGACACACACTTCTCCGCGGGCATCCCTGCATCCTACCCTTCAACGGATACTGAAAACAAAGGAAATAAAAATAGTTATAGCAATGGAACAAATAAAACTAAAATTCTAAACATCAATTTCAATAGATATGACAATTACCTGTTGTGATCTTGACACACACTTCTCCGCGGGCATCCCTGCATCCTACCCTTCAACGGATACTGAAAAGAAAGGAAATAAAAATAGTTATAGCAATGGAACAAATAAAACTAAAATTCTAAACATCAATTTCAATAGATATGACAATTACCTGTTGTGATCTTGACACACACTTCTCCGCGGGCATCCCTGCATCCTACCCTTCAACGGATACTGAAAAGAAATAAAATAAAAATAGTTATAGCAATGGAACAAATAAAACTAAAATTCTAAACATCAATTTCAATAGATATGACAATTACCTGTTGTGATCTTGACACACACTTCTCCGCGGGCATCCCTGCATCCTACCCTTCAACGGATACTGAAAAGAAAGGAAATAAAAATAGTTATAGCAATGGAACAAATAAAACTAAAATTCTAAACATCAATTTCAATAGATATGACAATTACCTGTTGTGATCTTGACACACACTTCTCCGCGGGCATCCCTGCATCCTACCCTTCAACGGATACTGAAAAGAATTAAAATAAAAATATTTATAGCAATGGAACAAATAAAACTAAAATTCTAAACATCAATTTCAATAGATATGACAATTACCTGTTGTGATCTTGACACACACTTCTCCGCGGGCATCCCTGCATCCTACCCTTCAACGGATACTGAAAAGAAATAAAATAAAAATAGTTATAGCAATGGAACAAATAAAACTAAAATTCTAAACATCAATTTCAATAGATATGACAATTACCTGTTGTGATCTTGACACACACTTCTCCGCGGGCATCCCTGCATCCTACCCTTCAACGAATACTGAAAAGAAATAAAATAAAATAAGTTATAGCAATGGAACAAATAAAACTAAAATTCTAAACATCAATTTCAATAGATATGACAATTACCTGTTGTGATCTTGACACACACTTCTCCGCGGGCATCCCTGCATCCTACCCTTCAACGAATACTGAAAAGAAATAAAATAAAATAAAATAAGTTAAAGCAATGGAACAAATAAAACTAAAATTCTAAACATCAATTTCAATAGATATGACAATTACCTGTTGTGATCTTGACACACACTTCTCCGCGGGCATCCCTGCATCCTACCCTTCAACGGATACTGAAAAGAAATAAAATAAAAATAGTTATAGCAATGGAACAAATAAAACTAAAATTCTAAACATCAATTTCAATAGATATGACAATTACCTGTTGTGATCTTGACACACACTTCTCCGCGGGCATCCCTGCATCCTACCCTTCAACGGATACTGAAAAGAAATAAAATAAAATAAGTTATAGCAATGGAACAAATAAAACTAAAATTCTAAACATCAATTTCAATAGATATGACAATTACCTGTTGTGATCTTGACACACACTTCTCCGCGGGCATCCCTGCATCCTACCCTTCAACGGATACTGAAAAGAAATAAAATAAAAATAGTTATAGCAATGGAACAAATAAAACTAAAATTCTAAACATCAATTTCAATAGATATGACAATTACCTGTTGTGATCTTGACACACACTTCTCCGCGGGCATCCCTGCATCCTACCCTTCAACGGATACTGAAAAGAAATAAAATAAAAATAGTTATAGCAATGGAACAAATAAAACTAAAATTCTAAACATCAATTTCAATAGATATGACAATTACCTGTTGTGATCTTGACACACACTTCTCCGCGGGCATCCCTGCATCCTACCCTTCAACGGATACTGAAAAGAAATAAAATAAAATAAGTTATAGCAATGGAACAAATAAAACTAAAATTCTAAACATCAATTTCAATAGATATGACAATTACCTGTTGTGATCTTGACACACACTTCTCCGCGGGCATCCCTGCATCCTACCCTTCAACGGATACTGAAAAGAAATAAAACAAAATAGTTATAGCAATGGAACAAATAAAACTAAAATTCTAAACATCAATTTCAATAGATATGACAATTACCTGTTGTGATCTTGACACACACTTCTCCGCGGGCATCCCTGCATCCTACCCTTCAACGGATACTGAAAAGAAATAAATAAGTTATAGCAATGGAACAAATAAAACTAAAATTCTAAACATCAATTTCAATAGATATGACAATTACCTGTTGTGATCTTGACACACACTTCTCCGCGGGCATCCCTGCATCCTACCCTTCAACGGATACTGAAAAGAAAGGAAATAAAAATAGTTATAGCAATGGAACAAATAAAACTAAAATTCTAAACATCAATTTCAATAGATATGACAATTACCTGTTGTGATCTTGACACACACTTCTCCGCGGGCATCCCTGCATCCTACCCTTCAACGGATACTGAAAAGAAATAAAATAAAAATAGTTATAGCAATGGAACAAATAAAACTAAAATTCTAAACATCAATTTCAATAGATATGACAATTACCTGTTGTGATCTTGACACACACTTCTCCGCGGGCATCCCTGCATCCTACCCTTCAACGGATACTGAAAAGAAATAAAATAAAAATAGTTATAGCAATGGAACAAATAAAACTAAAATTCTAAACATCAATTTCAATAGATATGACAATTACCTGTTGTGATCTTGACACACACTTCTCCGCGGGCATCCCTGCATCCTACCCTTCAACGGATACTGAAAAGAAATAAAATAAAAATAGTTATAGCAATGGAACAAATAAAACTAAAATTCTAAACATCAATTTCAATAGATATGACAATTACCTGTTGTGATCTTGACACACACTTCTCCGCGGGCATCCCTGCATCCTACCCTTCAACGGATACTGAAAAGAAAAAAAAATAGTTATAGCAATGGAACAAATAAAACTAAAATTCTAAACATCAATTTCAATAGATATGACAATTACCTGTTGTGATCTTGACACACACTTCTCCGCGGGCATCCCTGCATCCTACCCTTCAACGGATACTGAAAAGAAATAAAATAAAAATAGTTATAGCAATGGAACAAATAAAACTAAAATTCTAAACATCAATTTCAATAGATATGACAATTACCTGTTGTGATCTTGACACACACTTCTCCGCGGGCATCCCTGCATCCTACCCTTCAACGGATACTGAAAAGAAATAAAATAAAAATAGTTATAGCAATGGAACAAATAAAACTAAAATTCTAAACATCAATTTCAATAGATATGACAATTACCTGTTGTGATCTTGACACACACTTCTCCGCGGGCATCCCTGCATCCTACCCTTCAACGGATACTGAAAAGAAATAAAATAAAATAGTTATAGCAATGGAACAAATAAAACTAAAATTCTAAACATCAATTTCAATAGATATGACAATTACCTGTTGTGATCTTGACACACACTTCTCCGCGGGCATCCCTGCATCCTGCCCTTCAACGAATACTGAAAAAAATAAAATAAAAATAGTTATAGCAATGGAACAAATAAAACTAAAATTCTAAACATCAATTTCAATAGATATGACAATTACCTGTTGTGATCTTGACACACACTTCTCCGCGGGCATCCCTGCATCCTACCCTTCAACGGATACTGAAAAGAAATAAAATAAAAAGAGTTATAGCAATGGAACAAATAAAACTAAAATTCTAAACATCAATTTCAATAGATATGACAATTACCTGTTGTGATCTTGACACACACTTCTCCGCGGGCATCCCTGCATCCTACCCTTCAACGGATACTGAAAAGAAATAAAAATAAAATAGTTATAGCAATGGAACAAATAAAACTAAAATTCTAAACATCAATTTCAATAGATATGACAATTACCTGTTGTGATCTTGACACACACTTCTCCGCGGGCATCCCTGCATCCTACCCTTCAACGGATACTGAAAAGAAATAAAATAAAAATAGTTATAGCAATGGAACAAATAAAACTAAAATTCTAAACATCAATTTCAATAGATATGACAATTACCTGTTGTGATCTTGACACACACTTCTCCGCGGGCATCCCTGCATCCTACCCTTCAACGGATACTGAAAAGAAATAAAATAAAAATAGTTATAGCAATGGAACAAATAAAACTAAAATTCTAAACATCAATTTCAATAGATATGACAATTACCTGTTGTGATCTTGACACACACTTCTCCGCGGGCATCCCTGCATCCTACCCTTCAACGGATACTGAAAAGAAATAAAATAAAAATAGTTATAGCAATGGAACAAATAAAACTAAAATTCTAAACATCAATTTCAATAGATATGACAATTACCTGTTGTGATCTTGACACACACTTCTCCGCGGGCATCCCTGCATCCTACCCTTCAACGGATACTGAAAACAAATTAAATAAAAATAGTTATAGCAATGGAACAAATAAAACTAAAATTCTAAACATCAATTTCAATAGATATGACAATTACCTGTTGTGATCTTGACACACACTTCTCCGCGGGCATCCCTGCATCCTACCCTTCAACGGATACTGAAAACAAAGGAAATAAAAATAGTTATAGCAATGGAACAAATAAAACTAAAATTCTAAACATCAATTTCAATAGATATGACAATTACCTGTTGTGATCTTGACACACACTTCTCCGCGGGCATCCCTGCATCCTACCCTTCAACGGATACTGAAAAGAAATAATATAAAAATAGTTATAGCAATGGAACAAATAAAACTAAAATTCTAAACATCAATTTCAATAGATATGACAATTACCTGTTGTGATCTTGACACACACTTCTCCGCGGGCATCCCTGCATCCTACCCTTCAACGGATACTGAAAAGAAATAAAATAAAAATAGTTATAGCAATGGAACAAATAAAACTAAAATTCTAAACATCAATTTCAATAGATATGACAATTACCTGTTGTGATCTTGACACACACTTCTCCGCGGGCATCCCTGCATCCTACCCTTCAACGGATACTGAAAAGAAAAAAAAAATAGTTATAGCAATGGAACAAATAAAACTAAAATTCTAAACATCAATTTCAATAGATATGACAATTACCTGTTGTGATCTTGACACACACTTCTCCGCGGGCATCCCTGCATCCTACCCTTCAACGGATACTGAAAAGAAATAAAATAAAATAAGTTATAGCAATGGAACAAATAAAACTAAAATTCTAAACATCAATTTCAATAGATATGACAATTACCTGTTGTGATCTTGACACACACTTCTCCGCGGGCATCCCTGCATCCTACCCTTCAACGGATACTGAAAAGAAAGGAAATAAAAAAAGTTATAGCAATGGAACAAATAAAACTAAAATTCTAAACATCAATTTCAATAGATATGACAATTACCTGTTGTGATCTTGACACAATCTTTTCCGCGGGCATCCCTGCATCCTACCCTTCAACGGATACTGAAAAGAAATAAAATAAAATAAGTTATAGCAATGGAACAAATAAAACTAAAATTCTAAACATCAATTTCAATAGATATGACAATTACCTGTTGTGATCTTGACACACACTTCTCCGCGGGCATCCCTGCATCCTACCCTTCAACGGATACTGAAAAGAAATAAAATAAAATAAGTTATAGCAATGGAACAAATAAAACTAAAATTCTAAACATCAATTTCAATAGATATGACAATTACCTGTTGTGATCTTGACACACACTTCTCCGCGGGCATCCCTGCATCCTACCCTTCAACGGATACTGAAAAGAAATAAAATAAAATATTTTATAGCAATGGAACAAATAAAACTAAAATTCTAAACATCAATTTCAATAGATATGACAATTACCTGTTGTGATCTTGACACACACTTCTCCGCGGGCATCCCTGCATCCTACCCTTCAACGGATACTGAAAAGAAATAAAATAAAATATTATAGCAATGGAACAAATAAAACTAAAATTCTAAACATCAATTTCAATAGATATGACAATTACCTGTTGTGATCTTGACACACACTTCTCCGCGGGCATCCCTGCATCCTACCCTTCAACGGATACTGAAAAGAAATAAAATAAAATAAGTTATAGCAATGGAACAAATAAAACTAAAATTCTAAACATCAATTTCAATAGATATGACAATTACCTGTTGTGATCTTGACACACACTTCTCCGCGGGCATCCCTGCATCCTACCCTTCAACGGATACTGAAAAGAAATAAAATAAAATAAGTTATAGCAATGGAACAAATAAAACTAAAATTCTAAACATCAATTTCAATAGATATGACAATTACCTGTTGTGATCTTGACACACACTTCTCCGCGGGCATCCCTGCATCCTACCCTTCAACGGATACTGAAAAGAAATAAAATAAAATATTATAGCAATGGAACAAATAAAACTAAAATTCTAAACATCAATTTCAATAGATATGACAATTACCTGTTGTGATCTTGACACACACTTCTCCGCGGGCATCCCTGCATCCTACCCTTCAACGGATACTGAAAAGAAATAAAATAAAATAAGTTATAGCAATGGAACAAATAAAACTAAAATTCTAAACATCAATTTCAATAGATATGACAATTACCTGTTGTGATCTTGACACACACTTCTCCGCGGGCATCCCTGCATCCTACCCTTCAACGGATACTGAAAAGAAATAAAATAAAAATAGTTATAGCAATGGAACAAATAAAACTAAAATTCTAAACATCAATTTCAATAGATATGACAATTACCTGTTGTGATCTTGACACACACTTCTCCGCGGGCATCCCTGCATCCTACCCTTCAACGGATACTGAAAAGAAATAAAATAAAAATAGTTATAGCAATGGAACAAATAAAACTAAAATTCTAAACATCAATTTCAATAGATATGACAATTACCTGTTGTGATCTTGACACACACTTCTCCGCGGGCATCCCTGCATCCTACCCTTCAACGGATACTGAAAAGAAATAAAATAAAAATAGTTATAGCAATGGAACAAATAAAACTAAAATTCTAAACATCAATTTCAATAGATATGACAATTACCTGTTGTGATCTTGACACACACTTCTCCGCGGGCATCCCTGCATCCTACCCTTCAACGGATACTGAAAAGAAATAAAATAAAAATAGTTATAGCAATGGAACAAATAAAACTAAAATTCTAAACATCAATTTCAATAGATATGACAATTACCTGTTGTGATCTTGACACACACTTCTCCGCGGGCATCCCTGCATCCTACCCTTCAACGGATACTGAAAAGAAATAAAATAAAAATAGTTATAGCAATGGAACAAATAAAACTAAAATTCTAAACATCAATTTCAATAGATATGACAATTACCTGTTGTGATCTTGACACACACTTCTCCGCGGGCATCCCTGCATCCTACCCTTCAACGGATACTGAAAAGAAAAAAAAATAAAAATAGTTATAGCAATGGAACAAATAAAACTAAAATTCTAAACATCAATTTCAATAGATATGACAATTACCTGTTGTGATCTTGACACACACTTCTCCGCGGGCATCCCTGCATCCTACCCTTCAACGGATACTGAAAAGAAATAAATTAAAATAAGTTATAGCAATGGAACAAATAAAACTAAAATTCTAAACATCAATTTCAATAGATATGACAATTACCTGTTGTGATCTTGACACACACTTCTCCGCGGGCATCCCTGCATCCTACCCTTCAACGGATACTGAAAAGAAATAAAATAAAAATAGTTATAGCAATGGAACAAATAAAACTAAAATTCTAAACATCAATTTCAATAGATATGACAATTACCTGTTGTGATCTTGACACACACTTCTCCGCGGGCATCCCTGCATCCTACCCTTCAACGGATACTGAAAAGAAATAAAATAAAAATAGTTATAGCAATGGAACAAATAAAACTAAAATTCTAAACATCAATTTCAATAGATATGACAATTACCTGTTGTGATCTTGACACACACTTCTCCGCGGGCATCCCTGCATCCTACCCTTCAACGGATACTGAAAAGAAATAAAATAAAAATAGTTATAGCAATGGAACAAATAAAACTAAAATTCTAAACATCAATTTCAATAGATATGACAATTACCTGTTGTGATCTTGACACACACTTCTCCGCGGGCATCCCTGCATCCTACCCTTCAACGGATACTGAAAAGAAATAAAATAAAAATAGTTATAGCAATGGAACAAATAAAACTAAAATTCTAAACATCAATTTCAATAGATATGACAATTACCTGTTGTGATCCTGACACTCACTTCTCCGCGGGCATCCCTGCATCCTACCCTTCAACGGATACTGAAAAGAAATTAAAAAAAATAGTTATAGCAATGGAACAAATAAAACTAAAATTCTAAACATCAATTTCAATAGATATGACAATTACCTGTTGTGATCTTGACACACACTTCTCCGCGGGCATCCCTGCATCCTACCCTTCAACGGATACTGAAAAGAAATAAAATAAAAATAGTTATAGCAATGGAACAAATAAAACTAAAATTCTAAACATCAATTTCAATAGATATGACAATTACCTGTTGTGATCTTGACACACACTTCTCCGCGGGCATCCCTGCATCCTACCCTTCAACGGATACTGAAAAGAAATAAAATAAAAATAGTTATAGCAATGGAACAAATAAAACTAAAATTCTAAACATCAATTTCAATAGATATGACAATTACCTGTTGTGATCTTGACACACACTTCTCCGCGGGCATCCCTGCATCCTACCCTTCAACGGAAACTGAAAAGAAATAAAATAAAAATAGTTATAGCAATGGAACAAAAAAAAAAACTAAAATTCTAAACATCAATTTCAATAGATATGACAATTACCTGTTGTGATCTTGACACACACTTCTCCGCGGGCATCCCTGCATCCTACCCTTCAACGGATACTGAAAAGAAATAAAATAAAAATAGTTATAGCAATGGAACAAATAAAACTAAAATTCTAAACATCAATTTCAATAGATATGACAATTACCTGTTGTGATCTTGACACACACTTCTCCGCGGGCATCCCTGCATCCTACCCTTCAACGGATACTGAAAAGAAAAAAAAATAGTTATAGCAATGGAACAAATAAAACTAAAATTCTAAACATCAATTTCAATAGATATGACAATTACCTGTTGTGATCTTGACACACACTTCTCCGCGGGCATCCCTGCATCCTACCCTTCAACGGATACTGAAAAGAAATAAAATAAAAATAGTTATAGCAATGGAACAAATAAAACTAAAATTCTAAACATCAATTTCAATAGATATGACAATTACCTGTTGTGATCTTGACACACACTTCTCCGCGGGCATCCCTGCATCCTACCCTTCAACGGATACTGAAAAGAAATAAAATAAAATAAGTTATAGCAATGGAACAAATAAAACTAAAATTCTAAACATCAATTTCAATAGATATGACAATTACCTGTTGTGATCTTGACACACACTTCTCCGCGGGCATCCCTGCATCCTACCCTTCAACGGATACTGAAAAGAAATAAAATAAAAATAGTTATAGCAATGGAACAAATAAAACTAAAATTCTAAACATCAATTTCAATAGATATGACAATTACCTGTTGTGATCTTGACACACACTTCTCCGCGGGCATCCCTGCATCCTACCCTTCAACGGATACTGAAAACAAAGGAAATAAAAATAGTTATAGCAATGGAACAAATAAAACTAAAATTCTAAACATCAATTTCAATAGATATGACAATTACCTGTTGTGATCTTGACACACACTTCTCCGCGGGCATCCCTGCATCCTACCCTTCAACGGATACTGAAAAGAAATAAAATAAAATAAGTTATAGCAATGGAACAAATAAAACTAAAATTCTAAACATCAATTTCAATAGATATGACAATTACCTGTTGTGATCTTGACACACACTTCTCCGCGGGCATCCCTGCATCCTACCCTTCAACGGATACTGAAAAGAAATAAAATAAAATAAGTTATAGCAATGGAACAAATAAAACTAAAATTCTAAACATCAATTTCAATAGATATGACAATTACCTGTTGTGATCTTGACACACACTTCTCCGCGGGCATCCCTGCATCCTACCCTTCAACGAATACTGAAAAGAAATAAAATAAAATAAGTTATAGCAATGGAACAAATAAAACTAAAATTCTAAACATCAATTTCAATAGATATGACAATTACCTGTTGTGATCTTGACACACACTTCTCCGCGGGCATCCCTGCATCCTACCCTTCAACGGATACTGAAAAGAAATTAAAAAAAATAGTTCTAACAATGGAACAAATAAAACAAAAATTCTAAACATCAATTTCAATAGATATGACAATTACCTGTTGTGATCTTCTCCGCGGGCATCCCTGCATCCTACCCTTCAACGGATACTGAAAAGAAATAAAATAAAAATAGTTATAGCAATGGAACAAATAAAACTAAAATTCTAAACATCAATTTCAATAGATATGACAATTACCTGTTGTGATCTTGACACACACTTCTCCGCGGGCATCCCTGCATCCTACCCTTCAACGGATACTGAAAAGAATTAAAATAAAAATAGTTATAGCAATGGAACAAATAAAACTAAAATTCTAAACATCAATTTCAATAGATATGACAATTACCTGTTGTGATCTTGACACACACTTCTCCGCGGGCATCCCTGCATCCTACCCTTCAACGGATACTGAAAAGAAAGGAAATAAAAATAGTTATAGCAATGGAACAAATAAAACTAAAATTCTAAACATCAATTTCAATAGATATGACAATTACCTGTTGTGATCTTGACACACACTTCTACGCGATCATCCCTGCATCCTACCCTTCAACGAATACTGAAAAGAAATAAAATAAAATAAGTTATAGCAATGGAACAAATAAAACTAAAATTCTAAACATCAATTTCAATAGATATGACAATTACCTGTTGTGATCTTGACACACACTTCTCCGCGGGCATCCCTGCATCCTACCCTTCAACGGATACTGAAAAGAAATAAAATAAAAATAGTTATAGCAATGGAACAAATAAAACTAAAATTCTAAACATCAATTTCAATAGATATGACAATTACCTGTTGTGATCTTGACACACACTTCTCCGCGGGCATCCCTGCATCCTACCCTTCAACGGATACTGAAAACAAAGGAAATAAAAATAGTTATAGCAATGGAACAAATAAAACTAAAATTCTAAACATCAATTTCAATAGATATGACAATTACCTGTTGTGATCTTGACACACACTTCTCCGCGGGCATCCCTGCATCCTACCCTTCAACGAATACTGAAAAGAAATAAAAAAAATAGTTATAGCAATGGAACAAATAAAACTAAAATTCTAAACATCAATTTCAATAGATATGACAATTACCTGTTGTGATCTTGACACACACTTCTCCGCGGGCATCCCTGCATCCTACCCTTCAACGGATACTGAAAAGAAATAAAATAAAATAGTTATAGCAATGGAAATAAAACTAAAATTCTAAACATCAATTTCAATAGATATGACAATTACCTGTTGTGATCTTGACACACACTTCTCCGCGGGCATCCCTGCATCCTACCCTTCAACGGATACTGAAAACAAAGGAAATAAAAATATTTATAGCAATGGAACAAATAAAACTAAAATTCTAAACATCAATTTCAATAGATATGAAAATTACCTGTTGTGATCTTGACACACACTTCTCCGCGGGCATCCCTGCATCCTACCCTTCAACGGATACTGAAAAGAAATAAAATAAAAATAGTTATAGCAATGGAACAAATAAAACTAAAATTCTAAACATCAATTTCAATAGATATGACAAATACCTGTTGTGATCTTGACACACACTTCTCCGTGGGAAACCCTGCATCCTACCCTTAACCGGATACTGAAAAAAATAAAATAAAAATAGTTATAGCAATGGATAAAAAAAAAACTAAAATTCTAAACATCAAATTCAATAGATATGAAAATTACCTGTTGTGATCTTGACACACACTTCTCCGCGGGCATCCCTGCATCCTACCCTTCAACGGATACTGAAAACAAAGGAAATAAAAATAGTTATAGCAATGGAACAAATAAAACTAAAATTCTAAACATCAATTTCAATAGATATGACAATTACCTGTTGTGATCTTGACACACACTTCTCCGCGGGCATCCCTGCATCCTACCCTTCAACGGATACTGAAAAGAAATAAAATAAAATAGTTATAGCAATGGAACAAATAAAACTAAAATTCTAAACATCAATTTCAATAGATATGACAATTACCTGTTGTGATCTTGACACACACTTCTCCGCGGGCATCCCTGCATCCTACCCTTCAACGGATACTGAAAACAAAGGAAATAAAAATAGTTATAGCAATGGAACAAATAAAACTAAAATTCTAAACATCAATTTCAATAGATATGACAATTACCTGTTGTGATCTTGACACACACTTCTCCGCGGGCATCCCTGCATCCTACCCTTCAACGGATACTGAAAAGAATTAAAATAAAAGTAGTTATAGCAATGGAACAAATAAAACTAAAATTCTAAACATCAATTTCAATAGATATGACAATTACCTGTTGTGATCTTGACACACACTTCTCCGCGGGCATCCCTGCATCCTACCCTTCAACGGATACTGAAAAGAAATAAAATAAAATAAGTTATAGCAATGGAACAAATAAAACTAAAATTCTAAACATCAATTTCAATAGATATGACAATTACCTGTTGTGATCCTGACACTCACTTCTCCGCGGGCATCTTTGCATCCTACCCTTCAACGGATACTGAAAAGAATTAAAATAAAAGTAGTTATAGCAATGGAACAAATAAAACTAAAATTCTAAACATCAATTTCAATAGATATGACAATTACCTGTTGTGATCTTGACACACACTTCTCCGCGGGCATCCCTGCATCCTACCCTTCAACGGATACTGAAAAGAAATAAAATAAAATAAGTTATAGCAATGGAACAAATAAAACTAAAATTCTAAACATCAATTTCAATACATATGACAATTACCGTTTGTGATCTTGACACACACTTCTCCGCGGGCATCCCTGCATCCTACCCTTCAACGAATACTGAAAAGAAATAAAAAAAAATAGTTATAGCAATGGAACAAATAAAACTAAAATTCTAAACATCAATTTCAATAGATATGACAATTACCTGTTGTGATCTTGACACACACTTCTCCGCGGGCATCCCTGCATCCTACCCTTCAACGGATACTGAAAAGAAATAAAATAAAATAAGTTATAGCAATGGAACAAATAAAACTAAAATTCTAAACATCAATTTCAATAGATATGACAATTACCTGTTGTGATCTTGACACACACTTCTCCGCGGGCATCCCTGCATCCTACCCTTCAACGGATACTGAAAAGAAATTAAAAAAAATAGTTATAGCAATGGAACAAATAAAACTAAAATTCTAAACATCAATTTCAATAGATATGACAATTACCTGTTGTGATCTTGACACACACTTCTCCGCGGGCATCCCTGCATCCTACCCTTCAACGGATACTGAAAAGAAATAAAATAAAAATAATTATAGCAATGGACAAATAAAACTAAAATTCTAAACATCAATTTCAATAGATATGACAATTACCTGTTGTGATCTTGACACACACTTCTCCGCGGGCATCCCTGCATCCTACCCTTCAACGGATACTGAAAAGAAATAAAATAAAAATAGTTATAGCAATGGAACAAATAAAACTAAAATTCTAAACATCAATTTCAATAGATATGACAATTACCTGTTGTGATCTTGACACACACTTCTCCGCGGGCATCCCTGCATCCTACCCTTCAACGGATACTAAAACGAAATAAAATAAAAATAGTTATAGCAATGGAACAAATAAAACTAAAATTCTAAACATCAATTTCAATAGATATGACAATTACCTGTTGTGATCTTGACACACACTTCTCCGCGGGCATCCCTGCATCCTACCCTTCAACGGATACTGAAAAAAAATAAAATAAAAATAGTTAGAGCAATGGAACAAATAAAACTAAAATTCTAAACATCAATTTCAATAGATATGACAATTACCTGTTGTGATCTTGACACACACTTCTCCGCGGGCATCCCTGCATCCTACCCTTCAAGGAATACTGAAAAGAAATAAAATAAAAATAGTTATAGCAATGGAACAAATAAAACTAAAATTCTAAACATCAATTTCAATAGATATGACAATTACCTGTTGTGATCTTGACACACACTTCTCCGCGGGCATCCCTGCATCCTACCCTTCAACGGATACTGAAAAGAAATAAAATAAAAATAGTTATAGCAATGGAACAAATAAAACTAAAATTCTAAACATCAATTTCAATAGATATGACAATTACCTGTTGTGATCTTGACACACACTTCTCCGCGGGCATCCCTGCATCCTACCCTTCAA
>JAGEOH010001376.1:0-22024 GCA_032207245.1 Pardosa pseudoannulata
AGTAAGTAAAACAAGAGTTGCTCCTAGCGGGAAAAAGGAAACAACGATCGCTCGACTTGAACTTCTAGGCGCCACAATTGCAGCTCGTCTATCTATTGAAATAGTGAAACAGTTTCAAACAGACAAAGTTTATTTCTGGATGGATTCAACAACTGTATTAGCTTTGCTTAGAAGAGAAGATACATGGGGTGTATTTGTGGAAAATCGAGTTCAAGAAATCAGGAAATGGACTCCGGTTAAAGCACGGCGACATTTGCCCGGATCTATGAATCCCGCAGATTTACCAAGTAGAGGTTGTTATGCACAACAACTTTGCAATTCGAAATGGTGGGAGGGTCCCAGCTGGCTATATCTTTCCCACACGGAATGGCCTGTAGCAGTTGACGAAATATCAGTTGATGAAGAGGAAGTAAATTTGGAAAAAAGAAAACAAATAGTCATTTCGATGGTAAATGTTGAAACAACGGAAATTTGGAGTAATTACTTTTCAACATATAGTAGAAATGTAAGAGTAGTCGCTTGGATCCTACGTTTTGTCCACAACGCTTCACATCAAGATAAGTTAAAAGGAAATTTAATCTGCGAGGAGTTAACAAAGGCAGAGAGTGTAAATTTTAAGCCCATACAAACAACGCATTTCCAAGATGATAAATTTCTCGCCAAAATACAAGCTTTTCGAGATAAAAATGATATTCTGAGAGTAAAGACCAAACTGGTACATAGTGATGTGAATGAGAATTTCAGATGTCCATTTCTTTTACCTACTAACAGTGTTGTGTTAGAATTAATCCGTGAAGAGCATATAAAATCGATGCATGCAAGGCGTTCCATCTTACTCTCAAGATTCAGAGAGCTATATTGGATTCTGAAAGCTAAAAAGTTAGTAAATAAAGTTATTTCTAAGTGTATGGTTTGTAAGCGTCATCGAGCAAAACCAGCAGAAGTACTTTTTGCGCCTCTTCCAAGAAAAAGAGTTACTCAGACAAAAATCTTCCAAGTGTCTGGTGTGGACTATGCCGGTCCTCTCTATCTAAAATCGAAAGAAAAAGCTTGGATCGTCTTGTTTACCTGTGCTGTGTACCGAGCGGTCCACTTTGAATTAGTACGATCTCTCACAATAGATGCTTTCGTTCAAGCATTCAGAAGATTTATCTCACGAAGAGGTAGAATATCGGTCATTTACTCGGATAATGGAAAGAACTTCGCAGGAACAAACAACTATTTAAAGAATTTAGATTGGGACAAGATTGCTGTGTACTCATCCGCTCAGAAGAAAATTTGGAAATTTATTCCACCCACAGCAGCATGGTGGGGTGGTTGGTGGGAGCGGTTAGTTGGAATGCTTAAGACTCTTCTGCGCCGTGTGTTAGGTAAATCTGTTGTAGATTATGAAGAACTACAATATTATGTGACTGTGAGTCGGTTATAAATAGTAGACCGTTGACCTACATTCATGATTATACATCTGAATTAGTACTTTTAACTCCGGCAATGTTTATATACGGGGAAGGTAGCAACAGCAACGAAACTCCCGATCTAGACCTTGTGAATCGATCCTCTATGTTGAAACGTGTAAGATATTTGCAAAAATTATGTGAAGATCTTAAACAAAGATTTAGAAATGAATATCTTGCTCAGCTAGTGCACAAGGGAATAAGAAGGAATGACGTGATAAACGTCGGTGATATTGTTTTAATAGGACAAGATAATGCTCGACGCATTGATTGGCCTCTTGGAATTGTCTTGGAGCTGTATCCTGGAAAGGACAGTATTCCTAGAGTAGCTAGATTAAGAACATCTCAAGGAGAAAGGATCCTACCTTTCCAAAGACTTTATCCTTTAGAGCTATCAGCAAAGAACGATGTGGATGTTCTGGAAAAGTCTTCAAGAAAAATTAATTTGAAAGTTGATAATATTCCCGATTCCGATGATGTACCTGATAATTTGGAAGTGAATTCTGTTATCAAAAGCAGATTGGAAAGAATCATAAAAATTTCACAGCGTTTAGATTTGTGAACTTTGTCGTTATTTATATAATATCTGAAGATATTTAATTAGTTTCAAGTAAAGGTGACCAATACATTAGTTAGAAATTAGTTGTATTTTAACAAAATACTTAATGTATGTTACAAAGTGCTATTTATGATATCTCTTTGTAAGGTGGGTGTAGTTTCTATTAGTATTTACTATGAAAAATAGATGCGAGCAGTCTTGTTAAGAGATGACAACGGCAAATGATGACAATAACACATATATTTTAAGAAAAAACGGCATTACACAACGCAAACAAAAATACATTTTCTTCTCATACGTTATTCAAAAACAACCATTTTCGGTTCTCACAACTACTGCCATTCCCTAACAGAGAAACTTACCTTTCATGGAGTTTGAGCGTGACGCAATAGTGGGAGTATGTTTAGGATTTTAAGTCATTAACGCGTGTTTTCATCAGAAGCGCTACCTTTCATTTTCTTTAGTTTTTATTTGTTTCAAAAATTTTATTTTAGGTGTGTGGCAACTCCTTTTTTTTTTTTTTTTTTTTTTTTTTTTTTTTTTTTTTGTTGTTGTTGTTTTATATTTTTTAGAATCCGTTTTTGATGCTAAATTATTGGTTATTAAAAGATTAAAGTTTTATATTTGTTGTCATTCATCTGTAGAACTGTAATTCATTTGATTGATTTGTTTTAACAGGCGTCCGCACTATTTATTTAAACTTTATTAACGAAAAACTGTTTTAATTGGTTTGAACTGTTATTTATTGAATAATTAACTATTTGGTAGATACTACATTGTGTATCGGTTATATGGTCAGCTCAGCGGTCCAGAAAAATCAGAGTGAGCAGGTGATTGAGAATCCAGAGTACTCTGTAACATAGGATCTCCTTGAGTTTGTGTCGCTCTGAAAAGTGGAATCTTTTGACGGCTGAGCAGGAACTTCGGTGCAACAAAGAGTGAGACCACTGGAAGGACTGGAGGATACTGCTGAAGAACTGTATGCTGAAAGTGAGAAGTGAACTTGTAATGGTAATATGTCAATATATCAACAGAAGTTTGTGATTTAGCTATTTGCAACAAAAAGAGTTGTTATGGTGATATTTTTTTTGTGTTTTGAGTTCATAAGAAAAACACAGCGTCATTTTAATATAATAAAAATATACTTTTTTTTGAGTAAAATGTAGTTATTTATGACACGCACACACTACCTATCAAGTATAAAGATCTTTCCCGCTAGAACTGGTGGCCTGGAATATTTATTTTCAGTACATTTTGGATTTTGCAGTCTATAACAGTATCTAACAATGGATGACTAAAATATTTGGGTACAATGAAACCTAGTCAGCATTTATAAAAGCTACGAACTATTGCTACTGTGGACATTTCTGAAAGTTTGATTAAAACTTCGTGGCTTCAGAAAGTGCCAGATTATATTAAAAATATTTTGCTTGTTAGTGAGGAAGATATCGGCAAATTAGCAATAATGGCCGACAAAATTAGTGACGTGAACCCCAAAACTGAAAATTTCGCAGCATGTCATAAACCTGAAATTAGCAATAGCGACATGACAGCTTCAAGTAATAGAGATGTGCTAAATCAACTTAAAAATCTCGAACCTCAAGTATCCCAGGCGTATCACGCCAAACTAGGCCAAATATAAAGTTCGTGGAAACGGTGGTCGCTCCAGTGGCGTGCGGTAGGTTTTCATGCAGGGTGTGCAGAGAACATGGATTTTACAATAAATCTTTAATTATTGAGACATCTGAGTTCTCCATTCTGAAACGGGTTATTTATTATGAATATAAATTTAAAGATTACAATAAATAAAATATTTACCTACGAGTAGTCGAGTTATAACTATAAAAACAGCTAAACGTATGAGAATTCTACTAGCACTGAAGCAAAAATCATGTCTTTTGTTGTATGGTGTCATATCGGCGTCGAAAAAGCAACGCTTCGGGCTTCCACGAAAAACTTATATGTTCAGCAAACGTAGCACCACATGGCGCCCGCCGCTGCGGTGCCTCATCCGGATGCTCATTGGTGCCGACAAACCGAACATCTATTCCACGTGCAGAGGATTTCACTGCACGCTGGCACAATAGAACGAACTGTTTCTTGTTCGGTCAGTGGATTAAATTATATTTATTAATTGTTTTTAACATTTGGAAATCATATATTCTGCGAAAAACATCTTGACAATTTTTAAAAACAAAACCAGGGATATGGTGTTACAGATATAACTTATATACTGTCTGTAAGACACAATAAATGGTAAAATTTGGACTGTTCTGTTAAAATTCGTTTCTTTAAAACAAAACATTGTTTTTCAGCGAATTATTTCAATAAATATAATACATCACCGAAATTACTTTACCACACTAAAACATTTCACTTTATATTGATGAAATACTTCTTTTATATTTCCATGAAAACAAAATCTTACAATATATAAATTTAAACATTAACCGTCTGCAAAATCGTATGACCAGTTAATCAGTTAAAAAACCAAAAGCGCTTCAGCACGTAAGTCCCCGCTCTAATACAACGCTTAATAAACCGTACCTTCGGATGATTCTGAATGCCAAGTGCAGGAAAAATAGCTGCACTTGCCTCAGTGCTATAGTATGCTGTTCTTCTCCAGTAGCCCATACATATAAAGCGTGATTTTCAATTTAGTGCGCAGTGCGTACACATCAGAACTTCCTATATTCCTTTGCTTTTGAACGCGCTACGTGGTGCAACACCTAGTACCGCACGCACTGCGGGAATACAAGCAAGCAAATCAACATATTTCAATATATTATAAATAATATTTATTATATACCATATAATGACAGGTAGACATAGATGCAGAAAATTATTGTCCCTCATAATTTTGCCATGGTGTCCAGTGCACACCCTGCACATATGGACCGCACGCCACTGGTCGCTCCTAAAGCCGATCTAGAAAACGTTTTGATTCTAATGGCAAATTTTGCTATTATCCTTTTCGTTTCGGTAACCACTGCTATCCTGAAAAATGCACTCCATCTTGTGCATGGAAAAAACCGGATTCGCTGCAGGAAAACATACCCTGCAGTAGACGAGAGGTGGCAGAAACAGCTGAAGAAAATGTAAAAGGTTGAAGCAAATTTCGATTATTTGTCAAAGATTTAAAAACAAATTTGAGATTTTTAGTTGATAGTGGCGCTGATATCAGTATTCTTCTAGCAACTAGTAAGAATATTGAACCTTCAAGTTACAAATTGCATGCAGCAAATGGGACCGAAATAGAGACTTTTGGCATTAGACTTTTGGATTTAGATTTAGGGTTTTAAGAAAATTCCAGTTTCCTTTCATTATTGTCAAAATTTCAAAAGGTATTCTTGAAGTTGATTTTTTATAAGTAAATGCTTACTTTTGTTTAAATATTACTAATTTAGAACAATTAAAGTATATAAAAATACATCTATACCTTTAAAAGGATTGTTGATTAACCACTGCTATTTAACTTTTAAAACTGCTAATTTTCGAGTATTATCACAGAGTTCAAGTACAATAAATATTTTATAAAGCATATAAATATCGAAAAACATATAAATATCTAAAGCATATAATTATCTAATAAATAACTCGGGGGAGGGGAAGGTTATGTATTTTCAAGGTATTATAAATATTTTCTTCAGAGATGCATACTTTCTTGTGTATCAAATCACAGTGATATTTTTCGATTAAATTGGTGACTAATTTGAAAAAAGTATAATATTTTTTAAATACTTAATAATAATAATATTACTTTAAAAATTAAATTTAATTTGAGAAATTTTATACTTTTTTAATTTGACATTAATATTAAAGGCAATAAAATTGTATTGCTATTTAAAAATGTATAAATAATTAAGTAAAGCCTTTTAAAGATTTTAAATTTCTTTTCATCATATTTAAAATATCTAAGAATTGGTTTGGTTTTGGAGTGCTACGGTCTACTTTTTGCAACACGAAGGCTAATGAGACCGGTCTCACAATAAATACCTCCTCTAATTTTTATTTTAATATTACATCCGTCTCTATTTATAAAAAACGATGCTACTACAAATGTGTGTGTATATGATATATGTATATTTATTTGACTTGTTTGTGTTTACAAAGAAAAGAGCTGTGTTTAGCATGAATAAAGTATTAATACATGTTAAGTAAAATTGGAAAAAATATAAATGATTTTACACACCTTTGGGTTTTAATTCCTCGTATTTCTGCTCCCATAAAATCCGGGTTTTTTGCCAAGAAAGAAAACATTGACATGCTGTCAATTTTCGGGAGGTTGTCTGATTGTCCTTTGGTAAATCCAGGTAGAAGAGACATTTATGACAAATTGAGATAACTAAGCTATCTAGATCGATAAAATAAACCTTCCGGTTTAAATAAAAATAAATTTTGATAGCTAGAAAATTTCAGGAACTTGCAAAAACAAAATCGGAAAATAGTGCGCGCTTAAAAGCAATACAAAAATATTGGTCTGCATGAACGATGACATCACAACCAATCACGGAGCGTTTTGATGTCACGTGATTTTCGCTTAACTTTAAAATTATTTTTTTAAATGATGGACCCAGTTTTTTACATTTTTGAGAACATTTTTGGAATCTACGAGTCTGAAATTATCAGAAAAACACTAAGTTGTTCGAATCTCCCACATGTGCAAATTCCTCATTAAGACCCTACCTTGGAATGATTAGTTTTTACCGTCGGTATCTAAAAGGTGTTGCTACAAATCAATCCTTATTGCATGAATATCTTAAAACTTTCAGAAAACGAGACAAAAGAAAAATTAATTGGACTGATGAAGTGAAGGAGCAGTTTGAATTTGTAAACAAGATCTTGCCAATACAGCCTTGTTATTTCCAAATTCTGATTTACATCTTGGCCTTTTTTACAGATGCATCAGATTTTGTAATTGGTTCTACCTTACAACAATGCGATAATAAGTCTTGGAGGCCAATAGTCTTTTATTCAAAAAAGCTAAACCCAACTCAACAAAATTATAGCACGTACGATCGGGAACGTCTCGCTATTTATTTATAAATAAAATATTTTAAACATTTACTTGAAGGACAATCTTTTACAGTTTATACAGATCACAAGCCTTTAACTTTTGCTTTTATGAAAAAAAAAAACCAATCAAGACAAAACATCTCCAAGACAATGCAGACAACTTCAGTATACTTCTGAATTTACTACTTCTATTGAATACGTTAAAGGTGCTGATAATATTGTAGCTGATTTATAGTCAAGAGTTTCAGAAATTAAAGTAATTGATTATGATGAAATAACTCGAGAACAGGCTCAAGATGACGAATTGAAAAAAAAAGGCAGAAATCTACTTTAAAATTTAAAGAAAATCCTCTTCCTTCTGGTCTAAATCTGTGGTGTGATGTGTCTACAAGCAAAATTCGTCCTTATGTTCCTCCAGAATTCAGGATGAACATATTTAAAAACTTTCATGGGTTATCTCATCTAGGAATAAAAGCAACAATTAAATTAACTACATCTAAGTTCATTTGGTACAATATTAACAAAGATTTGCACGGATGGACTAAATACTGCCTTTCATGCCAAACAACAAAAATTGTTCGACATACGAAATCCCAATTGGTCAATTCCCGTAAGTATCGGAGAGATTTCGAGAAATCCATATTGACCTGGTTGGTCCCTTACCTCCATCAGATGGAAATATTTATTGCTTAACCTGCATTGATAAATATTCATACTGGATGGAAGTTATTCCTTTACATGACAGCTAAGCAGAGACAGTGGCAAGAGCATTCTACAATCAATGGATCAGAAGATTTGGAACACCTTCTCGATTGATTACTGATCGAGGAGCACAATTTCGTTTTGAAATATTTCGAGCTTTGTCGACACTCTGCGGTATTAAGTTGGTACCAACAACAAACCTACCACCCGCAGAGTAATGGGAAAGTCCAGCGATTACATAGATCAATGAAAGCTGCTCTGAAAGCCCATAATCAAATAGATTGAAGTGAAACTTTGCCAACTGTTCTTTTAGTCTTCCTACTGCGGTTCAATCTGATACCCTAACATGATAGCAGAAATGGTTTATGGAGAAAACACTCAAGCTTCCAGGAGAATTTTTAACAAACAGTATAGTGAAACTCATACCAAGAACCTTAGAACATAAATTGCAGGAGCACATTAAATCAGTTAGTTCCAGAAAAGTTCAACATAAATACATTCCAAACATATTTGTACATAAAGATTTGGATAGTTGTACACATGTATTTCTAAGAATAGGCAGAGTACGAAAACCACTGGAGCCACCATATGAAGGCCTTTACGAAGTGATTAATCAATCTTCTAAATATCTTACTATTAAAGAAAAAAAACGTTAATGTGTCTATTGACAGACTGAAACCTGCGTACACCCTCACATATTTCTCCACCGATGTAACTCCCAACCAAAACATTCTGTGTCAAACAGTGCAGTCGCCAACTCTAAGTTTGAAACAACAAACTCTGTTGAGACTAGTTCGGTTCCTACGGACCCTGTACGAACTTTTAAACAATCTCGTTCTGGTAGACCAATTAAACTCCCAGTCCTATTTAGAGACTAAAGAACTCTACTGTTTTTAAATATTTCTTGCATATTTACATTATATCTTATTTGCTATTGTATCATATTAATATTGTATGTTTTAATTATTACTCTTTTTATTATTTTCATGCTATATAATGTACACTTTTAAGTGCTAGTACAACATGTATCTTCCTACCTCTGACATAACGTTTGTTACTGGTGGAGGAGTGATTGTAACGGTACATGTCGATATATCAACGAAAGTTTGTGATTTAGCTATTAGCAACAAAAGAGTTGTTATGTTGATAACTTTTATTTTAATATAATAAAAATATGCTTTTTTGTGAGTAAAATGTAGCTGGAAGGACTGGAGGATTCTGCTGAAGAACTGGATGCTGGAAGTGAGAAGTGAACTCTCTCCTGGATCTAGAAAAATCTGCAGATGGGGTTATAGATTTTTCAACTTGGCATGGTCTAAGTTGATTAAAATGCCGTTTGATAATGCATCCAAGTCTAATGCTATAAGGTAATGAAGTCCTCCAAACTTCTCAACAATAAAACCTTGTTTCCATTTTGAGGATGATGTATAGTTACGAGACTGAACTCTTTCTCCCAGTTTGTAACTTTTGTTAAAATATGGCTGCTAGGCATTATTTTTCAGTCTTAATGTAGGTTTAAGCAAGTCAAATTCGGATCTTAAATTTCTTCCGAGAGCATTTCTGATGGAGTTCGTCCGTTGTTAACTGGAGTTATTATGTATCGAAGAAGAAGTTTACACAACTTACTATGAAGCGAGCCCGGATAAAATTTCATGCACTGTAATTTTGTTTTTAATATTTGAACATATCTCTCTGCTTGTCCGTTAGTTGCTGGATAGCCTGGGGCAATGAGTCGTTGTTGAATACCGTGATTCTTACAATAATCTTGGAATTCTTTGGATTTGAAAATTGATGCATTGTCAGATACTAGGATTTCTGGTATTCCATGGCGACTGAAAATTTCTTCAAGAAAGAAAATAGTGCTTGAACTGGTAGGAGCCTGTTTCATTGCAAATATTTCTGGCCATTTTGAAAGTGCATCTACAACAATTAAAAAATAATGTTCCATGAAAGGACCAGCATAGTCGATATGCAGTCTTTGCCAATTATTTTCTGGTAGTTCCCAAACGTGAAGAGGTGCTTTTGCTGGATTCTTCTTGATATTACAACATTCACGAGAACTCTTGACTAAATTTTCAATATCGGAATCGATGTTTTTCCAATAGCAGTAGTTTCTCACAAGAGCCTTCATCTTGACAATACCTATGTGTGTTGAATGAAGTTGCTTGAGAATGTCTGATTGAAGCGATTTAGGGATAATGACGCGATTTCCTCTAAACAAGATACCTTCTTGGAGTGTGATGGTAGGGTCAAAGACGTGTCCGATGACGATGTCAAGTTTGATCTTTTTCAGCTCTGGGTCAAGTTCCGTTTCTTTTTGAATTTTCTGTGCTGTTATAGTTTCTGTTGAAATGAAATTGATGACGAATTGTTGGTATGCCTGGGATTCGTCAATACAATGAACTTGATTAGCAGGCAAGGGTAGAGGATTTCTAGAAAGATAATCAGCATTTATATGTTTTTCCGATTTTCTATGTACAATTGTATAATCAAAACTAGAAAGAAATTGAGCATATCGAAGCATTCTTGATGCAGACATTACTGGAAGGCTTTTTTCTGGATGAAATATGGTACAAATGGCTTTATTGTCAACAATCAAAGTAAATTTTCTTCCAAAAATATAGTCATAGAATTTTTTGCAAGCCCAGACTACAGCTGTGGCTTCCCGATCGAGTTGGCTGTAGTTTTTCTCTGCGGCGGTCGTACTTCGAGATGCAAATGCGATAGGATGCTCAGTTCCATCTGGCATGGTGTGTGAAAGAACCCCTGAAAGTCCGAAAGGGCTGGCATCAGTAGCTAAAATTAATGGAAAATCTGGATAGTAAGGCACAAGAATTTGGTCGCTGGTAATGATTGATTTTGCTTTTAAGAAGGCAGCTTCACATTGTGCAGTCCATCTAAAACAAATGTTTTTTACGTAGAAGGTTATTTAGTGGGTGAAGAAGGGTAGAAGCATCTGGAATAAATTTGGAATAATACAGTACAAGGCCAATGAATTTTCGAACATCATCAACATTTTTAGGTTGAGGGATTCAGAAATAGCTTTGATCTTATCTGGTGATTTGTGAAGTCCAGCAGCGCTGATAATGTGTCCTTAAGTATTGAACTTTTTCTTCAAAAAAACTGACATTTATTAAGATTGAGATGTAGATTGAATTCTTTTAACTTTTGAAGTACCTTAATTAAACGTTCTTGGCATTCTTGTTTATCTTTACCCTGGATGATTATGTCATCAAAATAGGCTATTGTACCATCTAAGTCTTGAACGAACTGGTCAATAAATTTGTGGAATTCATTCGGAGCAGTTTTTTTTTTCCAAAGAAAAGTCTTTTAGCTAAATATGTACCTCGATGGGTTGATAATGTTTGCAATTTAGAAGTTTCATCATCGACTTTCATGTGTAAATATGCCTTGTAAATATCTAACGTACAGAAAAATTTACCATCGCGCAATTTATGGAAAATGTCCTCAATTCTAGGAATTGGGTGTCTTGCGTTTTGAAGCTGGTTATTAGGTGTAACTTTGAAATCCGCACAAATCCATACTGAACCATCGGGTTTTGAAACAACAACAAGGGGTGTACCCCATTTCGAAAAGTCAGTTTTTTCTATTATTCCTTCCGCTTCTAATTTGTCTAGCTCCTGGTCAACTTTCTGTTTTAAAGCATAAGGGACAGTACGAGCTTTAACGAAAATGGGTTTAGCTTCTGGAATAAGTTTTAAAGAACGTGTGTAATCAGGAATACAACCAATTTTAGGTTTAAACACATCAGAATATAGATCAATAATTTTAGGGACAGAAATATCGTTACAGGGAACACTTGACTGGGCATGTGAAGTAGGGTTTGAAATTGTATTAATCTCAGTAAAATTTATATTCAGATTTCTAATTCAATCACGTCCTAAAATAGCATTTTTCTTAATAGAAACAATATACAAATCTTCATAACTAGAATAACCTTGATAAGAAATGTTTAACTGTACAACGCCAAGAGGCTTGAAAATTTGGCCTGTATAACTTCGAAAAGAGACATTCGTTTTCTGAATTGGAATATTAAACTTCAAGTTTTTGAATTCATCAGCATTCATTATGCTCACTTTACTTTCGGAATCGCATTCAAAGCGATGTGCAAGGCCATTCATTTTGACTGTAACGTACATTTTATCATCATTATTGGAGTCATTTAAAATATATCATAAATCTGATTTATATTAATTTCATCTGAATCATCTAATATTTGATGAACATTTTGACTTTTTGTTTTATTTTTCATTAAGCTAGTAATGCAAACATGTGCTAAATGGCCTCGTTTCTGGCAAGATTTGCAGTATACTTTATGCTTTAGAAAACAAAAATTTGTGGCATGATTATTCTTTCCACAGTGTAAACATAATCCGTCTAATCCAAGTGCTTTTAAATTAGCGTTTACCTCTTATGGTGTCCAATCTACTCTGGTTTTGGAAATTTTTTACTTTTATTTTCAAATTACTTTAATGAGGAATTTTCACGTTTTCTAAAACCTTAATTTTAAACGATAGAAGACAAAAAAGTAAGCAGGACAGTATCTATTTTTCTTTCATTTGGGGGCCTAATTAAGTGATTTCTAATGGGTTTTATAGCGGACTCTTTAAATCCTTCTTTTAAAAACGATACTTGTTCTACGCCGAGTTTCTGACGTCATCGTTCATGTAAACACCGAGCGCCTATGCTGTTTACATGTTAAAAGTCGACTTTTAAATTTGTTTTTGTGTAAAGTATCACATATAATAGAAATTTTTTTTGTTATGTCTGGCATTAAAAAATCATACTCGAAATATTGTATTGTGCCACTCTGTAAAAATACAACAACTAATTGCAATGAGAAGAATTTTTTTCAGCGTCCCAAAAGACCACATACACGTAAAATCTGGACAACTGAGATGAAAAGGGATGAGAAATTAAACCTCAAATTATCATATAAATATCTCTATGGTTTGTGAAGACCATTTTCGGTAAATAAATGCTTGCATTTGTTTAAATATTACTATTTTAGAACAATTAAAGTATATAAAATACATCTATACCTTTAAAAGGATTGTTGATTAACCACTGCTATTTAACTTTTAAAACTGCTAATTTTCGAGTATTATCACAGAGTTCAATTACAATAAATATTTTATAAAGCATATAAATATCGAAACACATATAAATATCTAAAGCATATAATTATCTAATAAATAACTCGGGGGAGGGGAAAGTTATGTATTTTCAAGGTATTATAAATATTTTCTTCAGAGATGCATACTTTCTTATGTATCAAATGTAACAGTGATATTTTTCGATTAAATTGGTGACTAATTTGAAAAAAAAGTATAATATTTTTAAAATATTTAATAATTATATTACTTTAAAAATTAAATTTAATTTGAGAAATTTTATACATTTTTTAATTTGACATTAATATTAAAGGCAATAAAATTGTATTGCTATTTAAAAATGTATAAATAATTAAGTAAAGCCGTTTAAAGATTTTAAATTTCTTTTCATCATATTTAAAATATCTAAGAATTGATTTTGTTTTGGTTTGGTTTTGGAGTGCTACGGTCTACTTTTTGCAACACGAAGGCTAATGAGACCGGTCTCACAATAAATACCTCCTCTAATTTTTATTTTAATATTACATCCGTCTCTATTTATAAAAAACGATGCTACTACAAATGTGTGTGTATATGATATATGTATATTTATTTGACTTGTTTGTGTTTACAAACAAAAGAGCTGTGTTTAGCATGAATAAAGTATTAATACATGTTAAGTAAAATTGGAAAAAAATATAAATGATTTTACATACCTTTGGGTTTTAATTCCTCGTATTTCTGCTCCCATAAAATCCGGGTTTTTTGCCAAGAAAGAAAACATTGACATGCTGTCAATTTTCGGGAGGCTGTCTGATTGTCTTTTGGTAAATCCAGGTAGAAGAGACATTTATGACAAATTGAGATAACTAAGCTATCTAGATCGATAAAATAAACCTTCAGGTTTAAATAAAAATAAATTTTGATAGCTAGAAAATTTCAGGAACTTGCAAAAACAAAATCGGAAAATAGTGCGCGCTTAAAAGCAATACAAAAATATTGGTCTGCATGAACGATGACATCACAACCAATCACGGAGCGTTTTGATGTCACGTGATTTTCGCTTAACTTTAAAATTAATTTTTTTAATGATGGACCCAGTTTTTTACATTTTTGAGAACATTTTTGGAATCTACGAGTCTGAAATTATCAGAAAAACACTAAGTTGTTCGAATCCCCCACATGTGCAAATTCCTCATTGTTATGTGTTGTTGATCTGTTTTTATTTTTGACAATATTGCTTGATATTTTGTTAACTGAAGTTGAAGAATTACTCTTATAGATTTCCTTATTCTCAATTTTTGCAGCTTCAAAGCTAAGGCAATTTCAATAGTTTTTTCAAATGTAACATAACCTTGTTGCAATAATTTTTCACGTATATCAGCATCAGATAAACCTCGAATAAATTGAGAACGTAATAATAAATTTAACATAGCTTTTGAACAGACATTTCATTTACATTCCGATTTAAATTCTGCATTTTTCGTAAGATCTTTCAATGAAGAAATAAAAGTAGAGATTGACTCACCTGGATGTTGAAGTTTTGAAAATTTGTGCTGCTCCGTTAACACATTTGGTTTTGGAGATAAATGTTGCTTGAGTAAAGTTAAAAGTTCTCTATGATTTTTTGTGGATGGTATAGCTGCAGCAGTAAGACTTGATAAAAAATTGATATTGTCTCAAATCAAGACAACTAATCAAAACCAAAACTTTTAATTCTTAAGTTTCTGCATAATCTGACTATAAACCTTTTTACTTAATATAATTTTCCAGTCTTTGTGCATAACAGTCAAATGATTCGGCTGTTAAGTTAAAAGGATCGAAAAATAAATTCTGTTTTGCGAGCACATCTTTTTTGGTATGTCTCGTTTCTTCTGAAGGTTTCATTGCTTTTACAAAATCTTGCAGCGTTGCTACTAATTGTGCTAATTCTGCCATGTCGATTACATTTCTACCTTCGTCACCAATGCTATGTTTCGTTATTTTTAAAATTCGTTATTCAGAGCATAGTAAAGTAAGTACGTTACATGCTGGAAAAACCGATCGAATACAACACAGTAGAGTTGAGATGTACAGAAGGAAGAAAAATACACAACACTACTTATTCCCCAATACAACGAAATCGGTTCTTCTTCTCATCCTTTTCTCTTTACCAAAATTGCATTCCTCGTCGCCATCGGTGCGCATTTATCAGTAATTTCTACTCTGTAGTGTCGTGTGTCTAACAAACTCCATTCCTTGGTTTTCTTTGCCGTTAACGGAACGAAATATTAACTTTTGGTACTAAATTAATGATGCTAAATTTAAATTTATGGCATTCATTTACTTTGTCTTTTGTTCTAGCAAAAGTTAATTGGCCTATCATAAGTGTCAAAATCCTTAAGAAATTCGCAGGAAGATGACCAAGTGGGAAGGTTGTTCTTCAGTTCTGAAGTTTGCGGGTTCCCACTATGGCATGGATGTTCGTAGCCGTTCGGAATCGGCTTTAAGCAGTAGGTCCCGGTCTCATTAGCCCTCGTGTTGCAAAAAGTAGACCGTAGCGCTCCCAAACCAAACTACAGTAGCTTAGTTAGCAAAGCCATCGAGCTCATAGCTAGAGCATTGTAAGTTTGAGGCTCGAGCCCATAAGACCCGCCGTGTTCATTAATGGCGAGTGGGGCCATAAAAATAGGTTCGTGGTCGTTTCACTAGCTACTTTTTTCTAGTTACTTTTTAATTGCATCAATTTTAATAGTAGTCATTCTATAGTAAGATATTGGGATTTCCAGATTACTCAAACATGGTGACTGAGATTGAGATGCTACATGACATACATGAAAACTGAGGAATAATACTAAGAAAACCGGTGAAATATTAAAGAATATTTTTTATTCCATACAAAATAATTTATCAGGTTAAAAAAATGTACAACTTTTATAATAATAAATTTATTTATGTTTAATTAATTTCTGCAGTATGTTTCTTTTTTTATTATGAATCAGAGTAAAAATGAGGTACTTTATTTTTACTTTATGAACTGTAAAAAATATGTAAAACAAACTTTTTGATTTTATATATGCCTAAATTACTTTTGTAATAGCAAAATTTTAATTTTTATATAAATAGAAGGATTAAACAAATACTCAGAATAATTTTGGTTGGTTTGCTGATTCGTTTGCGTAAGATGTACTACTTCTTAACACGAGGATACTGAGGCCAAGACCTATTACTTATAGCCGATTCCGAACGGTTACGAACATCCATTACAGAAGTGAGATTCAAACCACGAACTGTGGTAACAAACAACAAAAACGATCCTTCGGGCTAGAACAACTTTGAAAACAAGGTTTCAAATTTAAGGAAAGTTAATTTGCAATCAACTAAAACTAACACGGGGAATGCATAGTGTAGTGTGTGAAAACATTTTCATGGAAGTACCTTCATGATTTGAATCAAAATATGTTACTGAGTATTGACTCTATATTTATGAGTGCATCATAATCTTTTTATTCATGAAAAACTACTATAGCACAGATGAACATTTTTATTTTTAGTAAAGCTCTCAAGAACCATTTAACTGAAATTGAAATAAAAATAACGGCGAAAATGGACTACCACTTTTCTGAGTTTAAAAACTAAACTAAATTCCTCGGCTCAACAGCCCCTAGGGGGCCAGATACGGTACCAATCTCCGTTTCCAGTGCAAGGGCCGTAGCGTGCAAAGCATATGTTCCAGTTAGGTGGTCAACCTCACGCGGAACTCCCAGTGTTTAATTCACAAGTATGCTTGGTCCTCAGTTTGTCAACCATGCCCAGCCCGGGATCGAACCTCAGACCTATGTCGTAGGAGCGTGAAGCGCTACCCCAAAGCCACTGGCTTTACTTTGCCGAGTTTAGCCGCAGCAAAACAATTCTGGGCTAGTTTAATTTTAACTTTTCAGGTAATTTTAGATTGCCGCCAAATGTCGAGAGATCTTAGGCATGTTACGTAGCCAGCGTTCCTCGCATCTCCCAAAGCGTACACGTTTTGTGTGTGTGTGTATGTGTATGTATATGTATGTATAAATATATATATATATATATATATATTATATATGTATATATATATTGTAACGATCCGTTACATAAAAAAAACCGAATGACCTTTCGCCGTGGACTCACGATTACTCGAATAGAAAATTAAGCACCTTAATTGAAAATTTCATTTATTTCATTAAATCTGAATAACGATGTAAAATTGTACATAATTAAATAATTGATTAGCGGTTACAAAAAGGCCATTAAGTTTTAAGTTGATGGATCTGAGAAAAGTTTTCGACCACATCTTACAGAACAGCTGATCCAAAGCTTAGGAGTGACCACAAGATTACGTCACCCTGGTCTAAGTTTCTCGAAGAACCGAGAAAAGCGAGTGCCTCTATAAAAAGGGAGGACAGACTAGAACGGAGGCTTTTGTTCTTCTCGAGCTTCTACCTGATAAGCCTGGTCGCTCAAATCGCTCGTATCTCCGTGTCTGGAGTTTTTTTTTTTTTTTTTTTTTTTTTTTTTGAGACCGCCAGCATTTTCTGTTGCTAGAAAGTCGACTTTCGACTTGGGAATTCCTTTTATTGATTTTAGTTAATCTGCATAGAAGTAGGCAGTCGAGAGTGACTTTGTTCTCGAATTTGGATTGTCTTGCATCCTGAGATTTTCTTCACGAATCCCAGCGTGATACGCACTCGAACTTCCGAACCTTGCTGTGAAAGCCAACTGTGCTAATCGACAGACGGAGTGATCGTGTCAACATTAGTCATAATTAGTTCCCAACTCTTGTGATTGGAAGCCCTAGCCATACTGTTCGGCATACGCATCCTTGTGTGTAATATTATCTCTGTACGAGATCCCTGAATGTTAACATCCTACTGAATTTGTACATAGCTGTACATAATATTCTACTGAATAAAATATATATCCAGAATACCTAAATTTCTATCTGTTTCATAGACGGCCTCGACTACTTTATTAATACGTTACAATATATATAATATATATATATATATATTAAAAATATATATACACACACACATTGTGTGTGTGTAAACAGAGAAATTAAGTATACAATAGCGTTTATCCCCTATTATTTTTAATTACCCGAGTTTACTGAATAAGTGAGTCTAATTATAATGCAGTCGTATATTACAAAGAAGCAAAAGTCCAATGTGGAACTTTAAATTATTTGATATTGAGAAAAGACATGTTTTAAAATTTCGATGATACATAAAAACACTTTCCTATTACAAAAATGGAAGTGAGAGATGAGACGAATTTTTTCAAAACAGAGCAGCTTAAGCGTGACACAGGAGACAGGAATTTAGATCTGAAAAAGTGAACTATTTTATTGGAATTATTATTTTATCTTGTGTACTCTTTAAAATATTTTAATACTTCGTTTTTGTGTTTCAAAAAATTAACTTTTGAATATCTTGAATTTTGATCTGTGAATGTAGCAAAATATCTGAAACCTCCTGGTGATACAATTTTCATTGGACCACATACATCAGAATGTACTATCTCTAAAGATTCAGTGTTTGTACTTTCTTTTGTTTTTGGAAACGGCAGTCTTGTCATTTTCCCTTTAATACATATTTCGCATTCTTTTAAGTTTTCAGAAGGGTAAACTGCAAACCACCTAGATTTTTTTCACGAAGAGCTAATTTAAGTTATTCATTCAAGTGGCCTAATGAGGAATTTGCACTTTCGAACAATTTAGTATTTTTCTGATAATTAGACTCGTAAATTCAAAATGTTCCCAAAAAAAAAAAAATACTGGGTGAATCATTTAAAAATTAATTTTAAAGTTAAGCGAAAATCACGTGATATCAAAATGCTCCGTGATTTTGCGACATCATCGTTATGATATCCAATATTTTTCTATCGCTTATAAGCGCGCACTAATATTTTCCGATTTTGTTTGCAAGTTCTTGGAATTCTCTAGATATCAAAATTTATTTTTATTTAAACCTGAAGGTTTATTTTATCGATATCGATAGCTTAATCATCTCAATTTGTTATAAATGTCTCTTCTACCTGGATTTACCATACAGTCGGACAATCCCAAAATTAACATCATGTCAATGTTTTCGTTCTTGGGAAAAAAAAAACCGGATTTTATGGGAGCAGAAATGCAGGGAATTAAAACCCAAAGTATGTAAAATCATTTATATATTTATCCAATTTTACTTAATATGTATTAATATTTTATTCATACTAATCACAGTTCTTCTGTTTGTAGACATAGACAAGTCAAATAAATATACATATATTATATACACACATTTATAGTAGCATCGCTTTTTATAAATAGAGATGGATGTAAGAATAAAATAAAAATTAGAGGGGATATTTGTTGTGAGACCGGGACCGGGAGACCTCGTGTTGCAAAAAGTAGACCGTAGCGCTGCAAAACCAAACCAAAACCAAACCAATTCTTAGATATTTTAAATTTAATGAAAAGAAATTTAAAATCTTTAAAAGGCTTTACTTAATTATCTATACACTTTTAAATAGCATTACAATTTTATTGCGTTTAATATTAATGTTAAATTAAAAAATGTATAAAGTTTCTGAATTAAATTTAATTTTTAAAGTAATATAATTATTAAGTATTTTCAAAATATTATATTTTTTTCAAATTAGTCACCAATTTAATCGAAAAATATCACTGTGAATGGATACACTTAAGTAAGTATGCATCTTTTGAAGAAAATATTTATAATATCTTAAAAATACAAAACTTTCCCCTCCCCCGAGTTATTTATTAGATAATTGCTTTAGATATTTATATGTTTTACGATATATGCTTTAGATATTTATATGTTTTACGATATATGCTTTAGATATTTATATGTTTTACGATATTTATATGCTTTATCAAACATTTATTGTAGTTGAACTCTGTGATAATACTCGAAAGTGAGGAATTTGCACATGTGGGGGATTCGAACAACTTAGTGTTTTTCTGGTAATTTCAGACTCGTAGATTCCAAAAATGTTCTCAAAAATGTAAAAAACTGGGTCCATCATTTAAAAAATTAATTTTAAAGTTAAGCGAAAATCACGTGACATCAAAAAGCTCCGTGATTGGTTGTGATGTCATCGTTCATGCAGACCAATATTTTTGTATTGCTTTTAAACGCGCACTATTTTCCGATTTTGTTTTTGCAAGTTCCTGAAATTTTCTAGCTATCAAAATTTATTTTTATTTAAACCTGAAGGTTTATTTTATCGATCTAGATAGCTTAGTTATCTCAATTTGTCATAAATGTCTCTTCTACCTGGATTTACCAATCAGACAACCTCCCGAAAATTGACAGCATGTCAATGTTTTCTTTCTTGGCAAAAAACCCGGATTTTATGGGAGCAGAAATACGAGGAATTAAAACCCAAAGGTGTGTAAAATCATTTATATTTTTTTTTCCAATTTTACTTAACATGTATTAATACTTTATTCATGCTAAACACAGCTCTTTTGTTTGTAAACACAAACAAGTCAAATAAATATACATATATCATATACATACACATTTGTAGTTGCATCGTTTTTTATAAATAGAGACGGATGTAATATTAAAATAAAAATTAGAGGAGGTATTTTTTGTGAGACCGGTCTCATTAGCCTTCGTGTTGCAAAAAGTAGACCGTAGCATTCCAAAACCAAACCAAAACAAAATCAATTCTTAGATATTTTAAATATGATGAAAAGAAATTTAAAATCTTTAAATGGCTTTACTTAATTATTTATACATTTTTAAATAGCAATACAATTTTATTGCCTTTAATATTAATGTCAAATTAAAAAATGTATAAAATTTCTCAAATTAAATTTAATTTTTAAAGTAATATAATTATTAAGTATTTTAAAAATATTATACTTTTTTTTTCAAATTAGTCACCAATTTAATCGAAAAATATCACTGTTACATTTGATACATAAGAAAGTATGCATCTCTGAAGAAAATATTTATAATACCTTGAAAATACATAACTTTCCCCTCCCCCGAGTTATTTATTAGATAATTATATGCTTTAGATATTTATATGTTTTTCGATATTTATATGCTTTATAAAATATTTATTGTACTTGAACTCTGTGATAATACTCGAAAATTAGCAGTTTTAAAAGTTAAATAGCAGTGGTTAATCAACAATCCTTTTAAAGGTATAGATGTATTTTATATACTTTAATTGTTCTAAAATAGTAATATTTAAACAAATGCAAGCATTTATTTACCGAAAAATGGTCTTCACAAACCCATAGAGATGATTTATATGATAATTTGAGGTTTAATTTCTCATCCCTTTTCATCTCAGTTGTCCAGATTTTACGTGTATGTGGGTCTTTTGGGACGCTGAAAAATATCTTCTCATTGCAATTAGTTGTTGTATTTTTACAGAGTGGCACAATACAATATTTAGAGTATGATTTTTTAATGCCAGACATAACAAAAAAATGCTATTATATGCGATACTTTACACAAAAAACAAATTTAAAAGTCGCCTTTTAACATGTAAACAGCATAGGAGCTCGGTGTTTACATGAACGATGACGTCACAAACTCGGCGGAGATAAAGTAGCGTTTTTGAGAGACGTTAAAGAGTCCGCTATAAAACCCATTAGAAATCACTCATTAGGCCCCCAAATGAAAGAAAAATAGCTACTGTCCTGCTTACTTTTTTGTCTTCTATCGTTTAAAATCAAAATTAGAAAACGTGAAAATTCCTCATTAAAGTTAAATAGGACTGGTTAATCAACAGTCCTTTTAAAGGTATATATTTTTATATACTTAAATTGTTCTAAATTAGTAGTATTTAAACAAAAGCAAGCACTTACTTACCGAAAAAAGGTCTTCACAAACCCATAGAGATGATTTATATGATAATTTGGGTTTAATTTCTCATCTCTTTTCATCACATTTGTCCAGATTTTACGTGTATCTTTGGGAACGCTGAAAAATATCTTCTTAATGGAATTAAATGTATTTTTACAGAGTGGCACAATACAATATTTATAATATGATTTTTTAATGCCAGACATAATAAAAAAATTTCTATTATATGCGATACTTTACACAGAAACAAATTTAAAAGTCGCCTTTTAACATGTAAACAGTGCAGGCGGTCGGTGTCTTCGTGAGCGATGACGTCACAAACTCGGCGGAGGA
>JAGEOH010001377.1:0-2500 GCA_032207245.1 Pardosa pseudoannulata
ACAACTTCCGTCGGACCCGACTGGACTCCCGACTTTCGAACACCTTCTTTTGGGACCTCCGAACCATCGTCTCCTCATCTTTTAGATTTTTCATATTTAATTATTTCAACCTTGTTCCCTTTTCCTTCTTGTCGTCCAACCGGGATAGTTTTAAGAATTTCATTGGTCTGATTCAACCCCGCCTTGACACCGCCAACGTGCAAAACCTTATCCCTTCTAATTGGGCACTGTCCCTTAGGATTCATAAATACTCCAAATACAAAGGTACATTCTTATTTAATGTCAAGTACGGAGACGGGATTCTAATCTGAGACTGGGATCAGAACCCCGCCCGAGACCACCGTACAAGACAACAATATCCGTTGAATAGAAATTTATGGTCTCCATCTCTTTACAAAGATGTGATGAGGTCAGATTTAGATCCCGAACATTTTACTTCTTGTATGAATAAGTCAATTATATAACAGATCTAAATCGCCTCATCACATGTCGCTGGTCTGTTTTTGCAGTGTATCTGAAAGGAAGGACTTATCTTTTTTCAGAACGGATCAAGTTTTCGAGAAAGCTGACATCCTTTCCGAGGAAGGGAGAGAATATCTGAAAGACAACAGTTGAGTTCGGGGAGTAATAACTAGGATTAAAAATATATTATAAAAAAATATCTTAACCAAATATTTAATAACTTAACAAAAATTTATGTTATATATTTCAAACAAATATATAATTTTGAGAAAGAATTATTTCAGATTGTGTCATTGCATTCATATCATTTATTTTTTAAATTCTATTGTTTGAAAATGTACTTTCACCATTATGCCTAGCGTAAGCAAAAGTACAAAAACCTCAATAGTTTTAATAAAACTCATACAGAACTATATACTGTCATTGAAAGATGTATTTTCTAAAATATTAGTAAAAATTAATAAAGAACAAATATATAATCTAGCAGAATTGTATGTTATTGTAATAATATTATAAATCAATTAACTTCGAATACAGTCAAACATGTCTATCTCGAAAACTGCTTATCTCGAAAAACCTGTCTATCTCGAATTTTCGTAAGAAACACAAACATTCCAGTTTAGAGCCTTATTGCGTTTAGAACCACACAAGTTCCCATTTACAGGAAATACACTTCAAGTTTTCGGTTATTTGGTCAGGGACTTGGTGGGAATTGTACTAAAATCGGATTCGCTGCTCTGGAATAATAAGAGATCGTAGTTGAGAAGGAGGGGGGAATAAGAGACGGAAGAAATTTCTTTTTTGAAATAGACCTGGTTCTCAGTCTATAGCCTAATGACTAAAGTACCATCTCGCAGCTTGCTGTCTTAATTTTAGAGCTAAAAATGGCAGGTGTTAAAAGAAAATTGAATGTTTTAACCATCGAAAATAAAATGGAAATTCTGTCATTTTTGAAGGAAAAAACCCTTCTATGAAGAAAAGCGTAGTAGCCACAAAATTTGGAATTCCAGCGAGTACTATTTTACTATCATGATATATATAAACAATGATATTTAAATAAAATTAAAAGTACTTTGAATTTTCAATATTTTGTAGTGCGTAAAAAAATTTCATAAAACCTTCGTATCTCGAAACCTGTTTATCTCGAATTTTTTTTTTTTTTTTTTTTTTTTTTTTTTTTTTTTTTTTTTTGTACTTCCAAGAGATTCGAGATAGACACAGGTTTGCCTATAATTGCTTATGATTTTAATACTTTTTTAAATTTTATTTTAAAAAATGTTATGCGTTTAACTATTTATTGTGTTAAGCTGGCTGTTGTAAGGGGAGTGAACTCCTTAAAGGCAAATATCCTTAAAGTGCACATGCATTGTGATAGAATAATAAATATTCACGGGAAAACTATATTATATAGAAAAAAGATAATCCTTTAAAAGAGAAAATTATCTCTTCTAAGACAAAATCGATATGAAGGAAAAATCCTTAAATAACAAATAAAATATAATTTTAGGAGTGATTTCATTTTCTCTCTGAGATTGCGTAGATTAAAGAATGTTAATATAAGATCCAATTATATTATATTTTTTACCTATAAAAGTCAAATATTCATAAAACATTAAAATTTTGCAGTTATTCTTAGCTGTTGTAATACTTCTTTAGGAGTATAATATTACTTAACCTTCTGTTACTAACAGTTATTTTGATAATGGGATAAGCTGTCTATTGTAAAGGAATTGTATTGTGCTTAAATGTAAATATCCTTAATTCGCATATGCATTGTGGTATAATAATAAATATCCGAGGGATAATTATATTATATAGGGAAAGTATAATGCTTAAAAAGGAAAATTTATCTTTTCTAAGACAAAATCGATATGCAGGAAAAATCCTTAAATAACAAATAAAATGTAATTTTAAGAGTAATTTAATTTTTTTCTGAGATTACGTAGAATGGAGAATGTTTATGTAAGATCCAATTATATTTTTTGCATATAAACTTTCAAATATTCATAAAACATTGAAATTTTGCTGTTATGCATTC
>JAGEOH010001377.1:10000-22017 GCA_032207245.1 Pardosa pseudoannulata
ACATATTTATATATATACTAATAAATAAATATATATATATTATATAAGTTATATTTATATATATATAAGGAAGCTATATAATTATATTTAAACAAATTACATTTCAAAACCCTTTTCAAAATGAATTATAAGACAATTCAATGTATATTATAAATTTAAGGAAATCTATAATTACAAATTTCATGAATGAACATTTACTGAGCCTTTTTAATGTCTGAATGTGTGATTAAATAATTAGTTTCTAATATGAAAATTCCAAAATTTATTATGTGTGTAAGTAGTTTTATAGATTTTTATTTGGAGTACATATTGCATTGCTTCATATTACAAAAGTAAATATATTTTATAAAGTTGATTCCTTATTTATGATTTAAGGAAGATTATATAATTTCATGCTTTTCATAACCTATATTTTACAACCCTTTTATAAATTATTAAGACAGATGTTTATCATTTCATCTAAAATTTAATAAATTTACTAATTATTACATATACAACTTATGCAGTAGAAAAAATTCATTTAAAAGTGTATTTTGTGGAAAATATCCTTAAATGTAAATATAATAATAAACTATTCTCGAAAATGAATTATAAAATATTTTTCTTTTTGAAATAATTTGACAATTAGCTATAGCCAAAATATGAGAAAGATCTATCTTTGATGTGAAGTAATCAATAATTTAATTGTTATGGTAGTCATCAACAATGCATAATGAAATGTAGGTCGATAGAATATAATTTTGAAACCGTTCTCTAAAATTTAACCAATACTTTATTTCATGCATGAATAAGCTATCAACAGAATTGATTATTAGTAAATTTTCTTCTTCAAAGGAATTCGACATGCAAAGGATCTGAAAAATATTACACCTTTAAACATTTGTAAAATTTTTTTACCTTCAAATAACAATTATTTCTGCATAATTTATCTACAATCATTTAATCTAAATTTAAGTTAGTTAAACTACTTACTATATATCTACTGTTGAATGTACTAATGAAAAAAATTACATGCATTATCTGTCTTATTCAAAACTAATTTAAATGTAAAAATTTCTTTCAAGTTTCGCATTATTTAAAATGCAATTTGTACCTTAAAGTTTTAATAGCTTTTTTAATTTTTAATGAATTTTAATTTCCATAGAATGTTTATACATTTATACAACAAGAGCATTTTTAAATATTTGTCTTAAATTATAAAGTTAAAATTGCACCAGTACAAATGTTAATATAATAATTTGAAATAGAATGAATTTGTATATTGATTTAATAACGTATAGACTGTACATATTGATAACTATAGATTTTCTTTATTAAGTAGAATTTCTTTATAATTTGCACATAATTCCTTTTTGGTTTTTGTATTTATATGTTGAGATGAACATAAAACTTAAAATATTGTTTAAAAAAATTAACGTTATGCATTCTTCGTTATAACTAGGTCTATGAAGTACACGTATTCAAATGTCTACCAAGTTCACCTTAAGTCTCAAAATGTAAAAATACAGTAATTGGAAAATAATGAGGCACATGTGATATATTCCTTTACACGATTAATTCGTATGCATAAATTTCTATATAAAATATATTAGAAAAAAATTTCTCAGTGCTTTAAAATATACAATATTAGTTTTTTCGTACAGAAGATACAAACGCAAACTTTATTTTAAATTCTGAAGAAAATGCAATCGTTTATAAACATGTATGTATATATATATATATATATATATATATATATATATATATATATATATATATATATATATATATATATATATTAATATATATATATATATATATATATATATATATATATATATATATATATTATAAATAATATCAGAAACCGAAAGGATATCTGTTAAGTTTATAATTAATGATTCCAGGATAGACATCGTCAAACATCTAATTTTGTTTGTAGTATACCATTTAAGGAAAATAGTTAAATAAGTACTTTTTTAATATTCCTTTTTAATTTAATTGCTAGAAGAAAATATTTTACAGTATATATCAAATCTATAGTATATATCAAAAGATCGAAATACACGATTACTTCTGTCAATTTAAAAAGAATACCAATTTTAATTCCCCCCCCCCCCCCCCCCCCCCCCCCCCCCCCCCCCCCCCCCCCCCCCCCCCCGGCCCCCCCCCCCCCCCCCCCCCCCCCCCCCCCCCTATTTTAATTCGTATAATTCAAAATTTATAGCAGTTTCAATTATGTATATGTAGGCACAAACACACACACACACACACACACATATATATATATATATATAATATATATATATATATATATATATATATATTGATAACATATACATATATGTGTGTATATATAATATATATATATATTAATATATATATTATATACATATATATATACATATATATATACCTTATATATATATAAAATATATTATATATATTTATATATATATATATATATTCTATATAATCTATAAATTATATATATATATAATATATAAATATATATGTGTGTGTGTGTTGTTTGTTGAGTGTATAATAATCAATATATAAGCTATCTATCAAAAAATTATCCCTTTTACCTAAAATTTATTATTCAGCATCTAATTTCCATTCTTTTCCTTGTGTTCAGCCATCCAATTTGAAAGAGGTGTTTCATTCCTTCAGCCGAACCCCGAAATTCTTTCTTTGATTCTCAAAGCAAAAAATGATATGGGTGGCATTTTAATTAGGAAGTTATAAATCTCCCAGGAAAAATCTGTAATGATAACCAATAATAGTCATCTGGGACGCCCCACTTTGGCAGATGTCTCTAATCAAAGGTTACTTTCTATAAGCAAATAGCTGTTGCCTCAGCCTTTTCCCACGACAGTAAACCACGCACGGGTTTTGGTAGTCTCTCACAAAAGGTTGGCATTAGATATAGAGCGTTCTGACACAGTCCGGTTCAGACGCCTCTGGATTTTGTACTATTTTGATCTTACGAAATAAAGATTTCGTTCGGAAACGACAACTGATGTGTTTCTTTCGAACAGAAGATTAGCGGGATTCTTGACAGTCCAGCATGCCCGGGCTGAGAAAAATAATAGGGGCAATTTCAAAAGAAGTTTGCAAGTGAAGTTCGGGGCTGGTTGGTCTCTGGCCGATTACACACACACATACACACACATACACACACACACACACACACACACACACACACACACACACATATATATATATATATATATATATATATATATATATATATATATATATATATATATATATATATATATATATATATATATATATATATTATATATATATGTGTGTGTGTGTGTGTGTATGTGTGTGTGTCCAAAAGTAAACACAGGAATAAAGAAAATATTTCTGAATCACTTTTATTTGAATTTTTTTAAGAATCTACAAAAAAAGAACATATAAAAAGGTGAAAATATTTTCCTTCAGACCATTAAAAAAGAGAACTGTATCTTTAGAATTTGACAGTAAACGTTTTCAGCAAAGAATAAATTTGAAATTTTAACACGATCTTGTTCCTCTGGGACCTAATGGTATGTAAGTACGAAGTAAACTGTAGAAAAAAACTTTTTTGTCTTACAACCCAATACCCCGTGAGAAATATCCAGGACGCTGTTTGGTTCAGACTTCAAGAAATTTTATTTTCGAAATGTTATTTTCAATTCATTTTAGTTTTCTCGCTTTAGATTCTATATATTTAATAATCCTAATTTGCAAAATATTACATTTTTTATACATTTACTTGAGTAGCTTGTTTAAAATTTCACGTTTCGGAGTAATATTTGTTTTCAGAAAAAATATTAGATGCATATAATTTTATTATAAAGGAATAGCTCTAGATTCCCAGGCATATATGCATTATTTACGCGTTTAATTTCTATTTTCAATTTTTTATTCGTTTCATATTTTAGAAGTATACATTACATAAATATTTTTACATAAATGTCAGCAGAGTATAAAAATATTCAATTTGCTAAGAGACAAATTATTAATGTACACTAAAATAATTTACGATTACGATTTAAAAAATATTTTCTAAAGAATAAACGATGTTTTGTATACATGTTTTGAAAAAATAATTATTTATTAAAAGGTAATTTCCTTTTCTTTTAGTCTTAATCAGAAAGGATAAATTTAATTTTGTGTGTTATACAAATTATAAAATTAATATTTTAGAAATATCAGTTTATATTAACTCTCAGTTTAGTTAAATTTGCATTTACTAACATTTTCAATAAGGCATTTATTTTCGCTTTACTTGTGAATGCAAAGGATATCTACAAGCTCATCGAGTCAAATGTATAGTTGGTGAAATTCGTTTTATTACTTGCTTCTTTAGTTGAAATACATGTTATGTAGAAAAGTATAAATAATTGAAAATAAAATTAAAATTAAAATAAATACAATTAAAAACTTGTAAAATTTTCCTTTGTTTTAACACATTCTGAGAGACACAAACGTTACTTACAGCATTTGGAAAAATATTTGTCTAACGGTAAAGAATCACCACCGAAACTGCTATTTTTGTGTGAAATATTTTGGGAAAGGATTTTTAAAATATTTCACAGAAGCAAAAATGAAAATTACCAAAACCAAAGACGCAAGTAATACGCCATACAAAAAGCCTTCAATATCTATTTGATGATAAAATTTAATCTCAGAATTTCTACAAGAAATGTCTTAGTATTATTCTTTAGAAATTTCTCTGAATATTTCGGATAAATTAGTTTCAGTATGTTGGTATTTTAAAGTGTTGCTGTCAATTTAGGGTATGTATCTATTAGGTAGCAATAACATATACTAGGCCTGTTGAGATAACACAAAGAAAAAGACACCAGATAAAAACGAACGAAGACTTACCCTTTTGCAAACTCGTTATTTACAATTCTATTTTTGATGAAGAACAATATGGTGAAGCTAATAGAACAGATTAAGTATCAATAGGTCCATATACTCATTAAATTGTTGGAGCAACTACCTGCCTCTCATAATAATATCTGTTCAGATGAAAATGATAGAGCAACTCCCTGCCTCTGATGAAGCTATCTTCTCGATCCGTGTTGGCCTGCTTTTTCTCTGAAGAGGCCTTCAAATCTACCGAACAGAATCCAATGACTCCTGTACCAGGGCTAAAAACGACAGACCCGCGTTAGCAACCCCTCTTGTCCAATGGGGTCAAAGGGGGGTCACTGTCATCGCTTTCTTCCATCGGTCAGTCCCACGTGCTGGCGTTGTCCAGTAGTGAAACTCATTGTTACAGTATCAAATTACTCATCAATGAATGCTCATCACTCTTCTTTGTGCGGTATGTTTACAAGAACTTTATCAAACAGCATAAATCTGCCTAAGAGTAATTCACGAAATTAGTATGTAACTGAAATAAGCACAAGTTCGCCGGAGTTTCTTTAAAGAGTATTTTTATTCTGAAATATGTGTAATCTTTCTTAGATCTTCTTAGATCTTCTCAAACCGAAATCTCATTTATGACAATTTAAGAGGTCAGGGTTATGCATTCGAAACTGGAAACTACATCCTTCATATTGTTTCTTCATATTGCTCATAAAACGAGCAGCTATAATCTGTGCATGAGAGAACAATATTGTTAAGAATGCTTTAAACATGTAATTTGTATGGTATCTTGACAAATTGGAAAGATATCTGGCTCCTTGGCGACATTTGTTGTAGACCCCCTTTTTCTGGATTTTACTAGAAGCTTGTGGAAATTTCCAGAAACCTGAAATATATAAAGGGGCCATGAGTTCTCATAAAAAAATCAGTTCACGCTCAGATCTGGTGAAAGTTGGAGCTGTGTTAATGCTATCCCTATTGCTCTAAAAAAGTTACCGAAAAGGCTGCCAAGTTTTATGGCCATCAGTTATAATTGTGATTTATTTGGCGTGTTAATATAGTGTTATTGTTTTTGTCTTAGCCAAAGTCTATTCAATCAAAAAACTTTACGCGAGGTTTGGTTTTAGAGTGCTACGGTCTACTTTTTGCAACACGAGGGCTAATGAGACCGGGACCTACTGCTTAAAGCCGATTCTGAATGGCTACGAACACCCATGCCATAGTGGGATTCAAACCCACGAACTCCGGTTCCGAAGGCCATCACCCTAGCCATTCGGTCATCATTCGGCAAAATTTACCCGAGAAATTCACAACAGTATTGATGAGAGTAAACTAAGTTGGATTGAGGTACAATGTTAGAAGTATAAATGTTCCTTCTGGAGAAAATATAAAAAAGAAGTAAATTTTCCTTCCTGGTATCTAATATAGACTCCATCCTTCATAGTAATTCACACTTTTGAGAAAAAAATTTTCAAAAATAACATTTTCATGAATTAGAATTCGAAGCAATGAAAAAAAACCAGAACAATCTCTGATTTTGCCTATAGAATTATCTGTCCAATTATTTTATCCTGGGGCTAAGCGGAAGCTAATTGTTTAAGAAACTAAGGCATTTATACGTAAGCGTGATATTTCTTCTTATAGATTTGGTCTTTGAATATACAATTTTCATGTAAGATGAAAGACGCGGTAGCTCAGTCGGCAAAGGCAATGGACTCGTAACTGATAGGTTGCGGGTCCGGAACCCGATCCGCCGTGTTCGTTAAAGGTGACTGGGGCACGTAAAATATGTTCGTGGTCACAATATCCCCTGTCACCTCTCGTACCGGTAACGAAGATTTCATTTATATAAATGATAGCAATCTAATTGTTGCATGTGACTGGGTGCAATATAAAAAGCTTTGTTAAAAACATCTATTTAATATTTAAAACAAGACGTAACTATGTTAATTGCAAAATAAAATAACGTAAAATAAAGCACTGCTGTGAGTAGTACTTGCTACAGCCAACAAAACAATCACCGTGCTTACATTAAATCAGCCCCGCATTCAACCCACCGCACGGGTTTTTTATACGACAGTGAAACTCCGCAGGGAATTGCATTGAAATACATTTGCATGAACAGCATTTTATTTTGCTACGTTTAAAATAAAATAAAATTGAATTCATATTTGGATGAAAAAAACAAAAATTAAAATAGGGCAAGACACCTCATATTACTAGCATCAACCAAGTTCTCAATCAATATATATATATAATATATATATATATATATATATATATATATATATAAATATATATATATATATATATATATATATATATATATATATATATATATATATATATATATATATATATATATATATAATATATATACTATATATATATATATATATATATATATAAATATAATATAGTATATATATATATATATATATATATATATATATAATATATATATAATATATATATATAATATATATATATATATATATATATATAGATATATATATATATATATATATATATATATATATATATATATATATATATATATATATATATATATATATATATATATATATATATATATATATATATATATAAATATATATATATATATATATATATATATAATATATATATATATATATATATATATATATATATATATATATATATATATATATATATATATATATATATATATATATATATATATATATATATATATATATATATATATATATATATATAATATATATATATATATATATATATATATATATATATATATATATATATATATATATATATATATATATATATATATATATATATATATATATATATATATATATATATATATATATATATATATATATATATATATATATATATATATATATATATATATATATATATATATATATATATATATATATATATATATATATGTATATATATATATATATATATATATATATATATGTATGTATGTATATATATAAGCAGAAATATAATATCAAGTGTATGGCGATACTACATAGTCATAATACAAAACCACTTAGACTTGAATAATTCTGGAAATACCGAAAAGATAAACATAGTTCATTGCATCTGCACTTCCGAGAATTAATCGATTTACTTGCTAATCGATTTAACATAACCCTACAGGTTTTTCTTAGCAAGTAGTTTCTTTGAGTTATCTAGCATAAATACAAGACTCTACTAAAAGCATTTACTTAAAGAAAAATATTAATAAATGAGTAAAAAAGATTTATTCTTGACAGTACTCATAAAAAAATCAGTACAGGAAGCAATTTTAATAATATGTGAGGAAAATTTACTTTATGAAACGTTATTATACAGAAGAAAATCTGGTTTAAATATAATCATAAATTTGTAATTTAATTTCTAATACTGATAAAACTTGAAAATATTTAATGACTTCTTCATTTGTAATTATTTATATATATATATATATATATATATATATATATATATATATATATATATATATATATATATATAAGGGAATGTATGTTATTAAATTTCCTTTAAATAAATAATCGAGTTAGCAAATCATATAATATTTACATAGATATATTAATCATTGTGCACATTTAAACTGAAATATAATTTAGTTAATCATTAGATATTTTCAAAATCATTTCATGTTTTCAATATATTCATTGTTATGGATAATTTTGCAATTAAAGTTAATTCAAGAGTTTATTTTCTTTCTATAAGATTATTTTCACTTACAATACATATTGTTAAGAATTTGTTAGTGAACCTTGCATTTAACATGGGACCCTATGGGTGTCTCGCCAAATTGGAGAGATATCAGCTGGTTGGTGACAGTTCTAGCAACTTATTTTTTTGCCAAGTTCGTCGCCAAACATCGCCAAGTGTATCCAAAAGTTGTCAAATGTGGCGATACATGGCAATTTCCGATTTCGGTTTCTGGTCTAATCTGGAATATTCGAGCAGTTTCTTCGGGGCTGTATAAGGCATGATGAGTCCCAAGCGAGGAGAGTCGAGCCGCTATGCTCCCGTAAATTATTTTCTTTTTTTTAAATTTTCTTCCAAATTCTCTTAACTTTATTATCCAACGATCGCGCCGTTACTAGATGGCGCCACAATTACTCTTGCTTCCCCTCAAAATTATCATCATCCTCTATCCTCAATTTCTCTTTCCTTTATTTTGTTAAACTTCCTACTTTTAATCTTAAAAATAATTTTAAAAAATTATAAAATTAAATAAAAATTACAAAAATATTTATAAAACTTATAAAAATATTGGATGCTTGCATTCTCCAAAAAACATTTGTTTAGTTCTTAAATTATAAGTTTCTAAAACTATACTAATCTTTCTCTTTTTTTCTTATTTCTCTATTTCCTTTATTATGTTAAACTTCCCACTTTTAATCTTAAATATAATTAAAAAATTATAAAATTAAATAAGAATTACAAAAAAATATAAAATTTATAAAAATATTGGATGTTTGCATTCGCCATAAACTTTTGTTTAGTTCTTAAATTACTAGCATATAGCTAGTCATATGACGGAATCAGTAAAATTTTTAATTTTCCAGAATTGTAAAGTACCCCATGAAGCAGGTAAAAAAAGGTTTGTTTTTTGGCTGAGAATTATCTGATACACGCTCAATAATGTGTTTATCTTCATACTCCTCTAAAGTCTCCCGATACTGTGAATGCAGTTTAGAATCACGTTGAATAACAAACACACAAATAAACAAAATTCTTAATTTTTCAAAATATATAACTTAAACGCTAGATGTTTATTAGTCTGTGAAATAGACTCCTAGACATTTAGAAAATATTTTTGTTAATACCGGTGATAAAATTTGCATTGCAATAAAAATAATCGATGGTTCAATTTAAAATTATTACTTTTACTTAATCTATGATTTAATACAAAGCTTTATATTAAAAATTTTGCTTAATAGGAATCTGATAAAACGTATGGAATAATGCACCAATTTAAATCATTTAAATAAGAAATAATATAGAAATTAGTTTAAAGAAACGTCAAAATCGATAACAATGTTTCAATCTTTTGTCTCTTAGTACCCATGTTTTTCTAATAATGGATCTTGTTGGGCTTCAACCACATTTCGAAATTGGCGTTTACGTGGCTTTGAAATCTTATGGCGATGATCGTATAACAAATGTACATAAACAAAAACAACATTTTGAGGAAAAATTTTACAAAAATTGAATATTTAAAATCTAATTGAATTAACAAAGAAAACAAAAAGGAAACACTACATTCATAACAAATAGACGACATTCACTTATCTTAAATTAATAAACGAGTGTATTTCATACAAATTTTGATTTTAGTGTAAATTGTAAAAAGGGATAAGGAAGGGTAGGCGGGATCTCACCCAGCAAAAAACTCTTTGACTTAAAAGAAACTGTATTTTGAGTGGAGGTTGAAGAGGAGTTGTAAAATTGAATTTTTTTTTCAAATCTCTTATTACTTATTTATTATGTGGATAAATGGATAAATTTAATCGGCTGCCCTTATCTAGGGAATCCATTCTAGGTCCTACCGCTTCATAAATTGGTGGACAGACAACTTAGGCTATCCCTTATATAATAATAGCCTAATTCTGTCCTCTATTTTATGAAGCGGTTGGAACCAATGGATAGAGGCATCCATAGTTAGCAAAATTCAAAGAGTAATGTTTATCTCTCTAAAACTATAGAATCGATTCTAAATTAAATTGGTATAAATATGCTTCATATCACAGCGAAAAATTCTTTCTTCTTTAAAACGTTCGAAATCTATCCCTTCCCCTCTTTTCGAGCTTTTAATGCCATTATTTCAACTCCTATTTTCCCGGTTAAGAGCAGGCGATTAAATTGATCCATTTATCCCATAATAAATAGGTAAAAGTAACATTTTTCAGGCATTATGACGTCATTCCTTTAACCATCTCATTTAATCATTTCTTATTTTAAATTATGCTTTATTTTCATACATTTTATCATTGATCTTAGATATTACGTAATTTTCTTTTATATTTGGCTTAAATAATAGATTAGGTGCATATGTGATAATTTTAAATTGAACCGTCGATTATTTTTTGTTGCAAGATAATTCTCAGCCAAATAACAAACCATTTTTTTTACCTGCCTCATAAAGTATTTTACAATTTGGGAAAATTAAAAATTTTACTGAACCCGTCCTGTCCTATGACGGGCTATAAGCTAGTTATTATATAGGGGATTAGTATAAGTTACTAAAACTATACTAATCTTTCTCTTTTTTTCTTTCTTTTTACTTTCATTGTTTTCTTAATTTCACCTATTTAGGGAACTTCATTTTTTCCCTTTTACTTTAAGACTTTTTCAGTCAAATTATTTTCACCTATAATATATTTCCATACTTCAAGATGCACTACATGCAGAGTAATTCTCCCCTTCACCATCTGGGATTCGGCCCAAGCCCAGGTACTCAAAGTAAGCTACAATTCGGAACGAGGTGAATCGATAAGTAGATTCCTCAGTGTATAGAGTCAGCACGATGTGTTGTGTTTAACCAGTGCTTCCGTTTTGTTTTATGCGAAAGAGGTACGTGTGTCCACGACATTCTGCTCGAGTTGTTTAGTGATAATTTTGTAAGCTTTAAGAGTGTGCAATAATAACTTTGATGCCTCTCTCACATGTATGTTTCAACTGACTACCAATAAATAATTGTATTTGTTCTGTCTTACTTAAAGTCCCTAAATCCCCGAATCCAGCTGTGAAGTTCGTAACAATATTAAAACATATCTGGTTATCCATTATCAATTCCAAACTTAATTTAGAATATTAAATTGTACTTTAAACTAAATCTTTATTTTTGAAAATTTAGCATTCACACTTCAAAGTATTTACTAGAAATTAACTGTTATATTTAATGAAAATACAATATAAATTTAAGAATTACTTTTGAATAAAGTTTAAGCAAAAATAAAATATAAATAGGAAAATTAATTAATAAGAACAAACTTCGGATGTATTTCAAAAATGTAATTATTAAGTAATTAATAAAATCGAAATATTTTAAATCGAACGTATTTATTACTCCCAAAGTAAATGAAGAAGTAGTCTTTCATTTTAAAAAAATTCACTGTCTACAG
>JAGEOH010001378.1:0-22000 GCA_032207245.1 Pardosa pseudoannulata
AAACATTTTATTCTTATTCTTGGCAGAATAAAAATTTCTGACAGCAACAAAAAAAATGGTTAGACACATAATGTTTTTTATTGCCTACAAAAATTTTTTATAGATACTTTATTTCAGGAGCATGTAAAAAAAAAAAAAAAAAATTATTTTAAAAAAGATTTTTTACCAAATTATTTTTAAACATCTGTGGTTTGGTTTTGGGCACTACGGTCTACTGTTTTGCACACGAGGGCTAATGAGACTGGGACCTACAGCTTAAAGACGATTCCGACAGGCTACAAACATCCATGCCAATAGCGGGATTTGAACCACGAACTTCGGTTCCGAAGAGCAGCGCTCTACCATTCGCCTATCGTACGGCTTTTAAACATCTGTGAAAATGACTCTATATTTTACAATTTTTAATATAAACCCACATAACTTTTTATAAATTTCTGTTTAGAATCACCCCTGCTTCACACAGCAACTTCAATCCATTTAGTAGCGTAAAGGGTAACTACCTGTCAGACAAAATTCTGTGCAAGAGATGTAACAATAGGGCAGTGTAACTTAGCAGTAAAACTCTCATACAAAATAAGATTTCTAAAATAATTATGAAATTTATAAGAATAAAAAAATTTTGTTTTAAAATGCTTAAACATACAGGAATTACAGCAAATTTCCTGAATAAAAGTTTATTTTCCAAGTTTAAATACACGTGACATTATTGCAGATTTCACAAAATAAGTATTTACCATAAAAAAAAAACATTACAAGTAAAAGATTTCACAATTATCAATACACGTTCAGCATTAGAAATGTACTCCTGAGAAAATGCTCTTTAATTTGCAAGTAGTGAGAGAACAAAAAAACAACAGATATGATGATTTTTCAACAAACAATGAGGATGTGATGCATTAAAATTGGTTTCCCTGAACAGCTGTCTTTATGTAATTGGTAAACTGTAATTATTTCTTCTTAGGATTCAATTGTTAAAAAGAGTAAAAAAATGCACCTCTAGACTAATAGCTAAAACGATTATTTTAAAAATTCTTGAACAGCTTAAAACACAAAATACAGGCAATATAATACCATACAAAGCAGCACAGCAATTTGTGAATGAATAAACAGTTAACAAACAAAACTAAGAATAAATCATAGATAAACTTTAATATTGATTTGGAGTGCTACGGTCTACTTTTTGCAACACTAGGGCTAATGAGACCCGAACCTACAGCTTAAATCCGATTCTGAACGGCTACAAACATCAATACACTGTGGGATTCGAACCCACGAACTCCGTAAACGAAGGCCAGCACCCTAACCAATCGGCCATCGTTCGACACTTTAATATTGATAAATGTTCAATATTGGCCATCATTAAACACTTATGACTACAGATGAAAAAAAAATAAGAGTCAAAAAGATTCAAAGGTCCTTGATGTCTACCTGGAAAGCAATAATTCTAATTATGCACAGAATTGCTGAAACAATATTTTGAGCAAAGAAAGTTCCTTATCTATGTTGCAAGGCTTTCTTTCAATATGTATATGTCAATCACTGTTTAACAACAAAATTAATTCATGATTCTTTCTCTATAGTAAAAACATGATTTTTCCAGAGTTTGCGTGCGGAGATAAACATTAAAGTTCTATTTTTTGTAAAAAAAAATTTCTTACATACAACATAAGCATGTGCTTTCTCCTCAGTCTGTGAACAAAGATGAACATTTAAGATTATTTTTTGAGAGAATGATCCTACTAGCATATGGTTTATCCCAGTGGGGAAATGAATATGAACATCTAAAGTGCTTTTGACAGAGAACGATTTCTTACATACAGTAGAACCATATGGATTCTCCACATTGTGGGAACGAAGGTGAACATTTAACTTGCATTTAGAGAGAATGATAACTTACATACACTACAAGCACATGGTTTCTCCCATTTGTGCAAAAAATGGTGAGCATTTAAGAGGCTTTCTTCAGAGAAGGATTTCTTGCATAGACTACAAAAATAGGGTTTCTAACCAATATGGGAACAATATTGAATACCTAATCTGTATTTCAAAGATAATGTTTTCTTAAAGTACAACCGTATAGTTTCTCTGCATTGTAGGAACACAGATGAACATTTAAGCTGCATTTTTGAGGGAATGAATTCTTATATATAATTCAAACATATGGTTTCTCCGCAGCATGGGAAAAAAGATGAACATTTAAATTGGATTTTTGACAAAATGATTTCTTACATACAGTACAAGTGTATGGTTTCTCTCCAGTGTGGGAACGAAGATGAACAGTCAAGTGGTCTTTTCGATAGAAAGATTTTTCACATACACTACAAGCATATGGTTTCTCCCCGATGTGGGAACGAAGATGAATATCTAAGCTGGATTTATTAGAGAATGGTTTCTTACATACACTACAAGCATATGGTTTCTCCCCAGTATGGAAACGAAGATGAAAAGCTAAGTGGCCTTTTTGAGAAAAGGATTTTTCACATACACTACAAGCATATGGTTTCTCTCCAGTATGAGAACGAAGATGAATATCTAATCTGGATTTCTTAGAGAATGGTTTCTTACATATATTACAAGGATAAGGTTTCTCTCCAGTGTGGGAACGAAGATGAATATCTAAGCTGTCTTTCCGAGAGAATGATTTCTTACATATACTGCAAGCATATGGTTTCTCCCCAGTGTAGGAACGAAGATGAACAGTTAAATGGCCTTTTTGAGAGAAGGATTTTTCACATACTCTACAAGCATATGGTTTCTCCCCAGTGTGGGAACGAAGATGAACAGTTAATTGGCCTTTTAGAGAGAAGGATTTTTCACATACACTGCAAACATATGGTTTCTCCCCAGTGTGGGAACGAAGATGAATATCTAATCTGGATTTCTCAGAGAATGGTTTCTTACATATATTACAAGGATAAGGTTTCTCTCCAGTGTGACAACGAAGATGAATTTTTAAGCTTTCTTTCCGAGAGAATGATTTCTTACATATACTGCAAGCATATGGTTTCTCCAGAGTGTGGGAAAGAAGATGAACAGTTAATTGGCCTTTTTGAGAAAAGGATTTCTCACATGCTCTACAAGCATATGGTTTCTCCCCAGTGTGGGAACGCAGATGAATATCTAAGTTGTATTTCTTAGAGAATGGTTTCTTACATATATTACAAGGATAAGGTTTCTCTCTAGTGTGGGAACGAAGATGAATATCTAAGTTGTCTTTCCGAGAGAATGATTTCTTACATATACTGCAAGCATATGGTTTCTCCCCAGTGTGGGATCGAAGATGAACAGTTAATTGGCCTTTTTGAGAGAAGGATTTTTCACATACTCTACAAGCATATGGTTTCTCGCCAGTGTGGGAACGAAGATGAACATTTAAGTCACTTTGTTTAGAGAAGGATTTTTCACATACACAACAAGTATATGGTTTCTCCCCAGTGTGGGAACGAATATGAATATCTAAACTGGATTTCATAGAGAACGATTTCTTACATACATAACAAGTAAATGGGCTTTCCTTACTGTATATGAAACTGAAGGGATCCAATGTGCTTTTATCCATATCAACAAAAATAGAAGTCTGACTAATACATATAACTTAATTTAATTTTTAATGGCCTATTTCAGTAGAAATACTGTTTTAAACATCTTCAAAATTGTATATCAGTTTACATCTGATTTTTGCAAAATATTAATTTTTATACCTAGTAGATATATCTATTTTTAAAATTATTTGCACTTGCTTAAAAATTCTCCCACATAAAGACAACCTGTTCTGATATCTTCAATTTTAAAAACAGGAATTAGAAGTGTAGATTCGTATGAACATCTTCTAGTTAAGTATAAAGCTTGTTATCCACAAAAACATCAATATTATATTCTGATGTCAAGTACCATTTATAGAGGAATGCTTTAAAAAAATGTAACCTGCAAAATAATAAAACATATACTAGTATCCAAGTTTTGTCTCACTTTAAATTTTTTTTTTTTTAATTTAGTGGAGATGGGGGCAAAGAATAAATTGGACAGTAGTAAACTTTAACAGTAAATATTTTTATTTGTTTAAACTTGCTTTACTGTTGAATATAGAAGGTAATCTGAATCTGCTGTAAAAACTAATAAGTTCATTGAATATTTGGTTTTTAATAATTTAACATATTAAAAAATGATAAAAAAAACAAACACTACAACTGTTCAATTAAACACCATATCTTAAAATACCAGGGTTTTTGTTAACATGGTATCCCACTGACCCTAAAAACTCTAAAGGGTAAAAGAGTAAAAAATTTCCAATCTTAAAGGACATGACATTGACTAATTTGGATACCACGGACCCAAAATATTGATAAAAGGAAAGTAGTTTTCACTTCCGGTGACACTTTCAGAGAGAAGTTTCTCTTGTAGGAAGATAATGAAACTAATCCTACAAATTAACTGCAAAAAATATAAGGATGATTTCTTAACAAGTGCATCAAATTTAAAAGAGGCCTGTAGCCAGGGTTAGCAAAAACCCGGGTTTTTTTAGAAAAAACCCAGCCCAGTGGGTTTTTGGGCTGTTTTCGGGTTTTATATGGGTTTTTACTATACTTTAATGGTGTTTAGATGCTTTTTGGGGAATTTGAAAACTATTCAGGTTTTTTGTTATATAAGAGGACAGGATTTATAAATAATTGTATTATTAAAATAAATTTAAAATGTTAATCACTTTTTAAAATTGAAAAATCAATTTTAAATTATGCAGAAGAAATTTTTGTATAAATGATAGGAAATCTTGAAATCTTAAAATAAATTTTTTTACATATTCTAAAAACTTTCTAACATTAAAAAACTAGTTTTGAATTGCATTATTTTATACTACAAGTTGGCTTTGAAACAGTTGCATTTGAAGTTTTTTCTTTTGAATAAAATGTCTTAAATTATTGCTCCATATTTATTAGCAGTATTTTGTTATTAAAGCATTCAGAAGATATTTTTTTAGTTAATTTATAAGTTATTTTAAAATAAATAATAAAGAAAAAAGTGCTATACGCAATCTATTTCATATGCTTTTAAAGCAAGGATATATTTTTTTACATCCTTTATTGTGAAATGTTATACGATTTTTGAATTCCTCTACATGTGGCAGCTATGATAATAGCAATGAGACATAGCGGTAAGCATTGTGACTCAAAAACTGGGTAGAATTCAACCTACTTTATCCAGAAAAAAAGAACTTATCTTTTGCTTTGTACCTAACAATCAGTGTAATTTTCTATAAGTTTTTTAGATTACAGATAAACTGATAACACAAAGAAAATGTAGCTTCTGATACATTTTGATAAGGTACGCACTGTAAATTCAGATGAGACGCTCTTACATCAATTTTAAGAACTAAGTATTCCTACTATACCATAGTCTAAGGCAGTGTTTTCAACACTTTTCAGGTGGTCGTAAAAATGATAAATTAATCTGCAATTTAAATAACTGGTACAGAGGTAAACGAAAATTTGAATTCTGTTTTACTGGTAATTTTTTTCCATAACAATAACATAAAATGACATGTATTAAATAGTTATAATAATATTCCTTTTCTGAACCTTGATATCAAAATACTAAAAAGAAATTAATATAATATATGAACATTTTTAATCAACAAAATTATAAAATTAAAATTTATTTATAAAATATTATAATCTGAATATTTTTTTTAAATATTCAGGAAAGAGTAAATGGTCCAGAATTTTATTACCTGGTGAAGAATTAATTTTTGCACAAAGCAATTCAACTACTAAAATTTTAACGGCATGTGATTATCAATATCTCTTAAAGCCAGATATCTGAATCAATGACTCTTCTTGTCTCTTTTCATTTTCAAGAAAATCTGGACATCTGAGGAATAATGCTTTCCCAACATGTCACAAGATCAGAAAAGGCAAAAATACACTCTTCTTAAAAAAAAATTTAATATACCTAAGGAAGAAAAATTTTTTTTTATTTCCTTTTGTTTGAGGTATTTGTAAATACATCTTTCTTTTTCAAATATTAAACTTGACAAAACTTGATTTTTATAGAAATAGAAATCTTCTGAAGTTTACATTAAATCTAAATTTCCATACACTTCTACTTCAATTGTCACTAGCCAAAACTAAAAGGAGAAAAATATGATTATTTTTTTTATCCCCTTTGTATATTATATAAGTTATGAGCTAAAATTATCAATAACCAGCAATAATAAAACATTATAGCAGATGTAAAAATTTGATTAATAGATATATTTTACTTCAACAAATATTCTCATTAAAAATTAATTATAATAATTTCAATTTTTAAAATTTTTCAAAGTTTCAGTTTTCTTCCAATGAACAATAGTTCAGCTTCAGCTAATGCCATTTTGAAAATTGTAAATCTCCAAACTATACAAAAAAAAAAATGGACCCTCAGCATTCTTTGTGATTCTTACTTACAAAATATATACTGAACGAGGAATTTGCACATGTGGGTGAGTAGAACAACTTATTATTTTTTTATAATTCCAGACACAGAAATTCCAAAATGTAAAAAAAAAAATGGGCTTGTGACTTATTGTGACAAATTCAATAGACTGATTCAGGGACTCATTTCTTACATACACTACAAAAATAGGGTTTCTAACCAATGTGGGAACAATGATGAATACCTAAGCTGTATTTCAGAGAATGATTTCTTACATACAATACAAGTGTATGGTTTCTCTCCAGTGTGGGAACGAAGATGAACAGTTAAATGGTGTTTTAGAGAGAAGGATTTTTCACATACACTACAAGCATATGGTTTCTCCCCAGTGTGGAAACGAAGATGAACATTTAATTTGGATTTTTCAGAGAATGATTTCTTACATACAGTACAAGTGTATGGTTTCTCCCCGGTGTGGAAACGAAGATGAACAGCTAAGTGGCCTTTTTGAGAGAAGGATTTTTCACATACACTACAAGCATATGGTTTCTCCCCAGTGTGGGAACGAAAATGACGAGTTAAGTTGTTTTTTCGTGAGAAGGATTTTTTACATACAATACAAGCATATGGTTTCTCCCCATTGTGGGAACGAAGATGAACTTTTAAGTCGTTTTGTTGAGAGAAGAATTTTTCACATACACTACAAGCATATGGTTTCTCCCCAGTGTGGGAACGAAGATGAACAGCTAAGTTGCCTTTTTGAGAGAAGGATTTTTCACATACACTACAAGCATATGGTTTCTCCCCATTGTGGGAACGAAGATGAACAATTAAGTGGCTTATTGCAGAGAAGGATTTTTCACATACATTACAAACATACGGTTTCTCCCCAGTGTGGGAACGAAGATGAATATGTAAGGTGGGTGGGGGGGGGGGGGGGGGGGGGGGGGGGGGGGGGTGGGGGGGGGGGTTAGTGATGGATTTTATTAGACGAATGGTTTCCTACATATAATACAAGCATATGGTTTTTCTTCAGTGTGGGAATGAAGATGAATATCTAAGCTGTCTTTCCGAGAGAATGATTTCTTACATACACTACAAACATATGGTTTCTCCCCAGTGTGGGATCGAAGATGAATATCTAAGCTGGATTTCTTAGAGAACAATTTCTTACATACATTACAAGTAAATGGGCTTTCCTTACTGTATATGGAACTAAATTGATACAATGTGCTTTTATCCATATCAACAAAAATAGAAGTCTGACTAATACATATATCTTAACTTAATTTTAAATGGCCTATTTCAGTAGAAATACTGTTTTAAACATCTTCAAAATTGTATATAAGTTTACATCTGATTTTTGCGAAATATTAATTATTTATACCTAGTATATATATATATATATATATATATATATATATATATATATATATATATATACATAAATATATATATTAAATAATTTGCACTTGCATAAAAATTCTCCCATATAAAGACAACCTGTTCTGATATATTCAATTTTAAAAACAGCAATTAGAAGTGTAGAGTCGTATGAACATCTTCTACTTAAGTATCAAGCTCCTTGTCCACAAAAACATCAATATTATATTCTGATGTCAAGTACCATTTATAGAGGAATGCTTTAAAAGAAATGTAACCTGCAAAGTAATAAAACATATACTAGTATCCAAGTTTTGTCTGACTTTAAATTTTTTGTTTTTTAATTTGGTGTAGATGGGGGCAAAGAATAAATTGGACAGTAGTAAACTTTAACAGTAAATATTGTCTTAAATCACAGCATAAACACATTTTAATTTTACACATTTTATTAATTTAAATTTAAATAAGTTTATTTTCAAATTTATTTTTAAATTTCTAAAATTATAAATATTAATAAATTTTTCAAAAACAAAACTTAAACTACTACGAATTATATTTTTATTTGTTTAAACTTGCTTTACTGCTGAATATAGAAGGTAATCTGAATTTGATGTAAAAACTAATAAGTTCATTGAATATTTGATTTTTAATAATTTAACATAATAAAAAATGATTAAAAAAAAAACCAAACGCTAGAACTGTTCAATGAAACACCATCTTAAAATACCAGAGTTTTTATTAACATGTTATCCCACTGACCCTAAAAACTCTAAAGGGTAAAAGAATAAAAAGTTTACAATCTTAAAGGGACACGACATTGACTAATTTTAAATACCACAGACTCAAAATATTGATAAAAGCAAAGTAGTTTTCTGTTCTGGAGACACTTTGAGAAAGAAGTTTCTCTTGTAGGAAGATAATGAAACTAATCCTACAAATTAACTGCAAAAATACGAGAATGATTTCTTAACAAGCACAAACTTTAACCAGGGTAGGCAAAAACCAGTTTTTTTTCAGAAAAAAACCCAGCCCAATGGGTTTTTAGGGTTTTTGGGCATTTTCGGGTTTTATCAGGGTTTTTACTATAATTTAATGGGTTTTAGATGCTTTTTTGGGGATTTGAAAACTATTCAGGTTTTTTGTTATATAAGAGGGCAGGATTTATAAATAATTATATGATTAAAATAAATTTAAAATGTTAATCACTTTTTAAAATTTAAAAATCTATTTTAAATTATGCAGTAGAAATTTTTGTCTATATTAAAGGAAATCTCGAAATCTTAAAATAAATTTTTTTACATATTCTAAAATTTGTCTAACATACAAAAACTAGTTTTTAATGGCGATTATTTTATACTAAAAGTTGGCTTTGAAATAGTTGCTTTTGAAGTTTTTTCTTTTCAATAAAATGTCTTAAAATATTGCTCCATATTTATTACCAGTATTTTGTTATTAAAGCATTCAGAAGATTTTTTTTTAGTTAATTTGTAAGTTATTTTGAAATTAATAAAGAAAAAAGTGCTATACGCAATCTATTTCATATATTTTTAAAGCAAGGATATATTTTTTACATCCTTTAGTGTGAAATTTTATACGATTTTTGAATTCCTCTACATGTGGCAGCTATGATAATAGCAATGAGACATAGCGGTAACATTGTGACTAAAAAACTGGGTAGAATTCAACCTACTTTATCCAGAAAAAAAGTACTTATCTTTTGCATTTTGTACATAACAATCAGTGTAATTTTCTATAAGTTTGTTAGATTACAGATAAACTGATAACACAAAGAAAATGTAGCTTCTGATACATTTTGAAAAGGTACTCACTGCAAATTTAGATGAGACGCTCTTACATCAATTTTAAGAACTAAGTATTCCTACTATACCATAGTCTACGGCAGTGTTTTCAACACTTTTCAGTTGGTCGTAAAATTATAAATTTATCTGCAATTTAAATAACTGGTACAGAGGTAAATGAAAATTTGAATTCTGTTTTACTGGTAATTTTTTTCCATAACAATAACATAAAATGACATGTATTAAATAGTTATAATAATATTCATTTTCTGAATCTTGATATCAAAATACTAAAGAGAAATTAATATAATATATGAACATTTTTAATCAACAAAATTATAAAATTAAAATTTATTTATATATGTATTAATTAATTTGAAGAAATATTAATGAAACTAATAAAAAAATGATTGACAGGAAACATAAGAATGCAAAGAATAAATAATTATGATTTAATGAATAATTTTAATTACTCAAGTTTTTTTAACAAATTTATTCGGAAAAGAGTAAATGGTGCAGAATTTTATTACCTGATGAAGAATTAAATTTTGCGCAAAGCAATCCAACTGCTAGAATTTTAACAGCATCTGTTTATCAATATCTCTTAAAGCCAGATATCTGAATCAATGACTCTTCATGTCTCGTTTTCATCTTCAAGAAAATCTGGACATCTGAGGAATAATGCTTTCCCAAATTGTCAAAAGATCAGAAAAGGCAAAAATACACTCTTCTTAAAAAAAAAAATTTAATATACCTAAGGAAGAAAACAAAAAAATGTTTATTTAATTCTTTTGTTTAAGGTATCTGTAAATACATGTTTCTTTTTCAAATAATAAACTTGACAAAACTTATCTGTAATACAAATCTTGCGGAAGTTTACATTATTCAGAATTTAGATACACTTCTACTTCAATTCTCACTAGCCAAAACTGACAAAGAGAGAAATGTGATTAATTTTTTTATCCCTTTTGTATCGCACTGGAAAATTATAGTGTAATAAAAACTGGGCTCTATCCTTGTTGTTCATCAATAACCTTTCTCTCTGCAATAAATTAGAGCAGTGGCATATCTACGGGTAGGGGGAAGGGCTTCAGTATGCATCTGGCACCACAAGTTTGAGGACAGTGCATGTTTTATGTATTAGTCCAAAAAGATCCTTTTAAATTTTCATATTTATCATAGCTTAACAAATTAAAATAAATTATTGAAATAAATAACATTGTTATCATTGAGATAAAAACTTATGAGAGTTTATAATACTTCTTATTTTCAATAATTATTACATGTGTAAAATAAATTATATTAATTTATATTTTTAAAAAGTGTTTCAAAGTTTTAGTTCTCTTCCAATAATGAATAGTTCAGCTTCAGTAATGTCATTTTTTTAAGTTGGTAATCTGCAAACTATGCAAAAACAAAAATGGGCATTAAGACTGAGCATTCTTTGGGATTCTTACTTATAAATAAATATACTCAAAAATGAGGAATTTGCACATGTAAGTGGAACAACTTATTATTTTTTGATAATTCCAGATACACGGTAATTCCAAATATGTTTTCAAAAATGTAAAAAAAAATGGGTTTGTTACTTTTAAATTTAATTTTTAAGTTAAGAGAAAACTACGTGACTTCCAAAAGCTCTCTTACTGGTTGTGACTTCATAGTTCATGAAGTTTCACTTTTCACATTTTCTTAACAAGCACTTACCAAGGTCGTAGGCTGGGGGAGGGATTTGGGAGGCTGGTCCCCCCCTCAAAAAAATGTTGAAAGACCATTTTGTAGATAGACAATGTCCCACGTTTGTGTGTGTGTTCTATCTGCCTAGCCGTGCATGAGCATACACTTTTTCCCTTAAAAAAAAAACCGCTCAGACCATAAAAGTCTTCCTAAGCTGCTGGTCGGAAATACAGTTCTTTCCCTTTCATCAATTGAAGTATCATTCACAAACAAAGATGTCTTTCTCCTTGGTCCCTCCTCCGAACATAATTTCTGGCTACGGCCCTGGCACTTTCTATCTCACAATTGCATTTTCCTCGTATTGTAAATTTTTCTTGATTTCAAAATTTATATCTACTTAGACCTTTCAGATAATTTTATCAATCTCGATAATATATATATGTGCATATTTGTTTATGATAACTCTTTTCTGGATTCTAAAGAACAGTCTGACAGTGTCATGAAAATTCACAGCATAGCAATTCTTTTCATTTTGAGAAATAATTCCGATTTTTGGGAGCAGAAAAACAGAAAATCAAAACGAAAAGATATATAAAATTTTTTCCATATTTTTCAATTTATTTTAATGTACTTTACAAAACTATAAATGATTTATTAATACTCTCACAGCTATTCAGTTTGTAAAGATGGACAATAAATCAAACATATCTATTTATACATATATACACATTTACTGTTGCAGTAACACACTTCAATTATTCTTTAATAACTTTCAATTATTATCGCTTTGTAATATTTTTTTCTCAAAATTGTGTTTCTACAAGTATTATTCATACAGAAAATAATACAAATTTGAAATAATTAAATTTCAAAAATTAATTTTAAAACGTAAATGCATGTTATATTTGATTTAACTTTGATTAGAGCTGTTTAAATATGTCATTCTCTTTTATTTTTTTATAGAAAAAAAGATAAATTAATTTGACTTTGGGATTTTTAAAAATAAAAAAATTAAATTCTTTAAAAATTAAAAAAATAGATAATGGATCTTTTAGTTAATATCTAAAAAATATTGCTTTTAATTAAAAATCAAAAGAACAAATTAAAGAATATCTCTTCATAGTTTTCTATATGTAGTTGAAATAGAATTTGAGAGAAATCACAGCCTGGGACAAATAGATAATTTACATGTCCTGGATTCTAAACTATGATGGGAAAGATAAAAAAGGGTGAGCGATTTATAATTAATTTTCTTATAGGAATGTACGAAGCTCAATTGGTAAATAAGATGACAAGGAATAATTAAATAGAAAATTATATATAAAAGGTTTTTTTTAATGAAACATAAAACCTGAAATTAGTGTGTATTTTTTTAAAAGAGGAGGGGGAATTAAAAATTGTACTGCTCCCAATTTCTCCCTTTCCTTCCCTTAATTTTTAACTAAATAAACATAAAATAACTAAAAGTATATATATATATATATATATATATATATATATATATACACACACACACACACATAACTTGGGAAATGGCGTTCAGTTAATCTTAATGAGATACCAAAATTAGTATATTTTCCATAAGAGGCTAACTGAGATTTCGTATGATATACTGCTATAATTTTTTCAATTAAGCTCAATCTAAAGTCAATGTGATCTTTAGTCCCAGAATTTTTTTATACAAAACTAAAGAATTAGATATTGTTAAATCTAAAAGATGGCAAAATATTATCTTATAGTATTTCTTTTGTCCTTTACTTATGGATGGATAATAAACAAGCCTGTAGTCAGTCCTGTCTACACCACCCATTGTTCTGTTATAATTCATTATAACATTTGGTTTAGAAACAGTTTTTCCTTTTCGAACTTCAGTGATGATATGTCCATCATGTACTGTGGAAAGCATACATACTTCTATTTTATCTTTCTATTTTAGCAAAATTCAGCGGTCAGCAAAAATACAACATGTGGGGTGAATAAATTTTTTTTATAACCCAAAAATTAATGCAACCCACGTGATTGATATCCTCTTCTTAAGTCATTTCAAAAGAGATATAATACTTAACCTTAACACCATGCATTTACTTATATTTGTATTTAAAATAAAACACATTTCCCTTGTTCAAAATATTTGTCAATGTCAAAGATTTTATAAATTAATTAAAGAACATATATTCTTTTCTCAATAAAATTATGAATAAATTTGGAGGCCACTGTCTGGATTTCGGAGAATGAGTGAGTATGTAGGGGGTGAAAGGCAAGAGCTCAAGAATAGAGTAGAGCAGGTGCCAAATAATCCCCAGAGTATTGCAGTGAAATGCGATATGAGCACTCCTAACCTAATATGTATTTACCTAATTGTTAAAGACCTGCATAGTCATTTAATTGTGTGTTTATGTAATGGAAGGACTCTAATTCATGAATTCATATCTCTCACCAATTGGGGATAAGGCCTTTGGCCCAGGAACCCTGAACAGCCTACAACCACTACGAAGAGCCATGAGCACCTGAATAGTTTGACGACACATAAACGGTGTGACAAATTTCAAACAGACCACCTGCATCGAGTGGATGTTGGCCATGCCGAAATAAGAATAGACAGAATGAATGTGGAAGGGTCGACCAATCTGTTTTCAAATAGGAATTCGCTGTCGAACCACCATCAACGTGTCCATTCAGTGGGTTTAAACCACATTCATGTACGGTTCAAAAGATCCCCATTTTAAAATAATTTGCAGCATATGAATAATTTCGTTTTTGGAAATAATTCTGATTTATTGGGAGCGGAAATACGAGGAATCAAAACCTACAGATACGTAAAATAATTTTTCATATTTTTCAGTTTATCTTCCATCACTACAAATATATAAGTGTTCTATAAATTCTAACCACAGCTGTTCTGTTTTTAGGCTCTGACAACACATTAAACATACTTTTATTTATGCACACATACACATTTGTTTTTGCAGTATTACGTTTTATATATAGAAATAGAAGTAATGTTTAAAAGAAAAATTAGAGAAGGTATTTATATTACTTTTAATTGGAAGTTATGTATGGATGTTATTTTAATCTGGTAAAATAAAAAATATATCAAAAGTATTGAGATAATGTTGTTGGAAATATTATATTAAAAAGCATTCTTGGATCAAAACACTTAAATTATGCTGTAAAACCCACATCATGTATGATTACAAAGATCACCATTGTAAAAATCCCCATTTATTATCTTTCCTAAAGGATTACTCCTTTTTTTATGCAAAATACCAATTATTTCATGCTTACATTCAGAGATTCATCTCTGAATTATTTTTAATTAACAGAATAATGGCTATTATGCTTTAACGTTCTTTATTAAATAATTTATAAAAATGAATAAAGAAATTTTATAAAAATATATTAGCATAAAAGGATAATAACATAAACAGTATGGTTTGTGCAATTTTGGTTGAATGTTAATTTTAAGAAATGCATAAGCTTCACGAATAACTTAAGCCCAAAAATTTACACAAACATGAAATGTAATAGGAAAAAGAGTAAATATACATTAGTATCTTTTATGGAAATAGAACCTGTTTTTGATGGCATATGGAAATAATGATGTATATATTTCAGAAAAATTAATACCGAGATTTTATTTGTTGCACTGAAATATGAAATTGATATTGTGTGTTTGTAATTTCATTATAAATATAAAATTGAGTGTACTATTTATTTAAAAAAAAAACATTGCTTACTTTTTGAAATGTATTTTTCAGATTCTTCATTGTACTTTTTAAACTTAAAGATTGTACTACTTTCGATTTATACATTAAATATTAATACATTTTTATTCCTTAATATAAATGTCAAATAAAAAATTTATATAGTTTATGGATTTAAATTTACAATTTTAAAGTAATATCAGTAGAGTATTTAAAAAAATACATTTATACATTTTTTCAAATTAGTATCCAATTTAATTGAAAGACGTCACAGAGTGAACCTCTATATTCAAGAAAGTAGGTATCTCACAAGAAAATATTTAAATACATATTTTTTTAAAGTTATGTAATAACTAATTATCACAATTTATATCCTTCATAAACTCATTATACAGTAACTAAACTTTCTAAAAATACTCTAAAATGAGGAATTTTTTTTAAGCTAAAAACAGCACTTTAAAACGTAGTATTAAAAAAAGCAAAGGTTTAATTATAGAAAAATGGTCATCACAAATCCAAAAAGATAATTTTTATGATAATTCGCAGTTTAATTTCTCATCAGTTTGACAGCATTAGTCCATGTTTTACGTATAGTGGGATCTTTAGAGTGCTGAAAATTATCTTTTTATTACAATTCATTGTTGTATTTGTACAGAGTGACACAATAGAATATTCAGAATATGACACTTTAATGTCAGACAAATAAAAAAAAACTTTCTATTAATGTGAATCTTTGAATAAAAACAAATTAAAAAGTCGCATACTCCCATGTACACAACATACGCTGTCAGTGTTTTCATGAACTGTGACGTCACAAACTAGGCAGAGGAAAGTAGTGTTTTCAAGAGACATTAAAGAGTTCGATATAAATCCCATTAGAAATCCCTAACTACGGCCAATAATGAAATGAAAAAAGGTACTGTCCTGCATACTTTTTTTGTCTTCTATTGTTTAAAAATAAAATTTGAAAATTCCTCTTTATGGCTTCACTATACTATTATTACTAGAATCACACCAATTCTAGATGTCTTAGCTTTGTTGCATGACACAGCTATTTGATTTAAACACATATTGCACTTATCAACTGACAGAAACATTTTATTCTTATTCTTGGCAGAATAAAAATTTCTGACAGCAACAAAAAAAATGGTTAGACACATAATGTTTTTTATTGCCTACAAAAATTTTTTTATAGATACTTTATTTCAGGAGCAAGATAATGTAAAAAAAAAAAAAAAATATTTTAAAAAAGATTTTTCACCAAATTATTTTTAAACATCTGTGGTTTGGTTTTGGGCACTACGGTCTACTGTTTTGCACACGAGGGCTAATGAGACTGGGACCTACAGCTTAAAGACGATTCCGAAAGGCTACAAACATCCATGCCAATAGCGGGATTTGAACTGCGAACTTCGGTTCCGAAGAGCAGCGCTCTACCATTCGCCTATCGTACGGCTTTTAAACATCTGTGAAAATGACTCTATATTTTACAATTTTTAATATAAACCCACATAACTTTTTATAAATTTCTGTTTAGAATCACCCCTGCTTCACTCAGCAACTTCAATCCATTTAGTAGCGTAAAGGGTAACTACCTGTCAGACAAAATTCTGTGCAAGAGATGTAACAATAGGGCAGTGTAACTTAGCAGTAAAACTCTCATACAAAATAAGATTTCTAAAATAATTATGAAATTTATAAGAATAAAAAAATTTTGTTTTAAAATGCTTAAACATACAGGAATTACAGCAAATTTCCTGAATAAAAGTTTATTTTCCAAGTTTAAATACACGTGACATTATTGCAGATTTCACAAAATAAGTATTTACCATAAAAAAAAAACATTACAAGTAAAAGATTTCACAATTATCAATACGACGTTCAGCATTAGAAATGTACTCCTGAGAAAATGCTCTTTAATTTGCAAGTAGTGAGAGAACAAAAAACAACAGGTATGATTTTTCAACAAACAATGAGGATGTGATGCATTAAAATTGGTTTCCCTGAACAGTTGTCTTTATGTAATTGGTAAACTGTAATTATTTCTTCTTAGGATTCAATTGTTAAAAAGAGTAAAAAAATGCACCTCTAGACTAATAGCTAAATCGATTATTTTAAAAATTCTTGAACAGTTTAAAACACAAAATACAGGCAATATAATACCATACAAAGCAGCACAGCAATTTGTGAATGAATAAACAGTTAACAAACAAAACTATGAATAAATCATAGATAAACTGTAATATTGATTTGGAGTGCTACGGTCTACTTTTTGCAACACTAGGGCTAATGAGACCCGGACCTACAGCTTAAATCCGATTCTGAACGGCTACAAACATCAATACACTGTGGGATTCGAACCCACGAACTCCGTAAACGAAGGCCAGCACCCTAACCAATCGGCCATCGTTCGACACTTTAATATTGATAAATGTTCAATATTGGCCATCATTAAACACTTATGACTACAGATGAAAAAAAATAAGAGTCAAAAAGATTCAAAGGTCCTTGATGTCTACCTGGAAAGCAATAATTCTAATTATGCACAGAATTGCTGAAACAATATTTTGAGCAAAGTTCCTTATCTATGTTGAAAGGCTTTCTTTCAATATGTATATGTCAATCACTGTTTAACAACAAAATTAATTCATGATTCTTTCTCTATAGTAAAAACATGATTTTTCCAGAGTTTGCGTGCAGAGATAAACATTAAAGTTCTATTTTTTGTAAAAAAAATTTCTTACATACAACATAAGCATGTGCTTTCTCCTCAGTCTGTGAACAAAGATGAACATTTAAGATTATTTTTTGAGAGAATGATCCTACTAGCATATGGTTTATCCCAGTGGGGAAATGAATATGAACATCTAAAGTGCTTTTGACAGAGAATGATTTCTTACATACAGTAGAACCATATGGATTCTCCACATTGTGGGAACGAAGGTGAACATTTAACTTGCATTTAGAGAGAATGATAACTTACATACACTACAAGCACATGGTTTCTCCCATTTGTGCAAAAAATGGTGAGCATTTAAGAGGCTTTCTTCAGAGAAGGATTTCTTGCATAGACTACAAAAATAGGGTTTCTAACCAATATATACTTACATATACTGCAAGCATATGGGAACAATATTGAATACCTAATCTGTATTTCAAAGATACTAATTTCTTAAAGTACAACCGTATAGTTTCTCTGCATTGTAGGAACACAGATGAACATTTAAGCTGCATTTTTGAGGGAATGAATTCTTATATATAATTCAAACATATGGTTTCTCCGCAGCATGGGAAAAAAGATGAACATTTAAATTGGATTTTTGACAAAATGATTTCTTACATACAGTACAAGTGTATGGTTTCTCTCCAGTGTGGGAACGAAGATGAACAGTCAAGTGGTCTTTTCGAGAGAAAGATTTTTCACAAACACTACAAGCATATGGTTTCTCCCCGATGTGGGAACGAAGATGAATATCTAAGCTGGATTTATTAGAGAATGGTTTCTTACATACACTACAAGCATATGGTTTCTCCCCAGTATGGAAACGAAGATGAAAAGCTAAGTGGCCTTTTTGAGAGAAGGATTTTTCACATACACTACAAGCATATGGTTTCTCTCCAGTATGAGAACGAAGATGAATATCTAATCTGGATTTCTTAGAGAATGGTTTCTTACATATATTACAAGGATAAGGTTTCTCTCCAGTGTGGGAACGAAGATGAATATCTAAGCTGTCTTTCCGAGAGAATGATTTCTTACATATACTGCAAGCATATGGTTTCTCCCCAGTGTAGGAACGAAGATGAACAGTTAAATGGCCTTTTTGAGAGAAGGATTTTTCACATACTCTACAAGCATATGGTTTCTCCCCAGTGTGGGAACGAAGATGAACAGTTAATTGGCCTTTTAGAGAGAAGGATTTTTCACATACACTGCAAACATATGGTTTCTCCCCAGTGTGGGAACGAAGATGAATATCTAATCTGGATTTCTCAGAGAATGGTTTCTTACATATATTACAAGGATAAGGTTTCTCTCCAGTGTGACAACGAAGATGAATTTTTAAGCTTTCTTTCCGAGAGAATGATTTCTTACATATACTGCAAGCATATGGTTTCTCCAGAGTGTGGGAATGAAGATGAACAGTTAATTGGCCTTTTTGAGAAAAGGATTTCTCACATGCTCTACAAGCATATGGTTTCTCCCCAGTGTGGGAACGCAGATGAATATCTAAGCTGTATTTCTTAGAGAATGGTTTCTTACATATATTACAAGGATAAGGTTTCTCTCTAGTGTGGGAACGAAGATGAATATCTAAGTTGTCTTTCCGAGAGAATGATTTCTTACATATACTGCAAGCATATGGTTTCTCCCCAGTGTGGGATCGAAGATGAACAGTTAATTGGCCTTTTTGAGAGAAGGATTTTTCACATACTCTACAAGCATATGGTTTCTCGCCAGTGTGGGAACGAAGATGAACATTTAAGTCACTTTGTTTAGAGAAGGATTTTTCACATACACAACAAGTATATGGTTTCTCCCCAGTGTGGGAACGAATATGAATATCTAAACTGGATTTCATAGAGAATGATTTCTTACATACATAACAAGTAAATGGGCTTTCCTTACTGTATATGAAACTGAAGGGATCCCATGTGCTTTTATCCATATCAACAAAAATAGAAGTCTGACTAATACATATAACTTAATTTAATTTTTAATGGCCTATTTCAGTAGAAATACTGTTTTAAACATCTTCAAAATTGTATATCAGTTTACATCTGATTTTTGCAAAATATTAATTTTTATACCTAGTAGATATATCTATTTTTAAATTATTTGCACTTGCTTAAAAATTCTCCCACATAAAGACAACCTGTTCTGATATCTTCAATTTTAAAAACAGGAATTAGAAGTGTAGATTCGTATGAACATCTTCTAGTTAAGTATAAAGCTTGTTATCCACAAAAACATCAATATTATATTCTGATGTCAAGTACCATTTATAGAGGAATGCTTTAAAAAAATGTAACCTGCAAAATAATAAAACATATACTAGTATCCAAGTTTTGTCTCACTTTAAATTTTTTTTTTTAATTTAGTGCAGATGGGGGCAAAGAATAAATTGGACAGTAGTAAACTTTAACAGTAAATATTTTTATTTGTTTAAACTTGCTTTACTGTTGAATATAGAAGGTAATCTGAATCTGCTGTAAAAACTAATAAGTTCATTGAATATTTGGTTTTTAATAATTTAACATATTAAAAAATGATAAAAAAAAAAAACAAACACTACAACTGTTCAATTAAACACCATATCTTAAAATACCAGGGTTTTTGTTAACATGGTATCCCACTGACCCTAAAAACTCTAAAGGGTAAAAGAGTAAAAAATTTCCAATCTTAAAGGGACATGATATTGACTAATTTGGATACCACGGACCCAAAATATTGATAAAAGGAAAGTAGTTTTCACTTCCGGTGACACTTTCAGAGAGAAGTTTCTCTTGTAGGAAGATAATGAAACTAATCCTACAAATTAACTACAAAAATATAAGGATGATTTCTTAACAGGCATCAAATTTAAAAGAGGCCTGTAGCCAGGGTTAGCAAAAACCCGGGTTTTTTTAGAAAAAACCCAGTCCAGTGGGTTTTTGGGCTGTTTTCGGGTTTTATATGGGTTTTTGGGCTGTTTTCGGGTTTTATATGGGTTTTTACTATACTTTAATGGTGTTTAGATGCTTTTTGGGGAATTTGAAAACTATTCAGGTTTTTTTGTTATATAAGAGGACAGGATTTATAAATAATTGTATGATTAAAATAAATTTAAAATGTTAATCACTTTTTAAAATTTAAAAATCAATTTTAAATTATGCAGAAGAAATTTTTGTATAAATGATAGGAAATCTTGAAATCTTAAAATAAATTTTTTTACATATTCTAAAAACTTTCTAACATTAAAAAACTAGTTTTGAATTGCATTATTTTATACTACAAGTTGGCTTTGAAACAGTTGCATTTGAAGTTTTTTCTTTTGAATAAAATGTCTTAAATTATTTCTCCATATTTATTAGCAGTATTTTGTTATTAAAGCATTCAGAAGATATTTTTTTAGTTAATTTATAAGTTATTTTAAAATAAATAATAAAGAAAAAAGTGCTATACGCAATCTATTTCATATGCTTTTAAAGCAAGGATATATTTTTTACATCCTTTATTGTGAAATGTTATACGATTTTTGAATTCCTCTACATGTGGCAGCTATGATAATAGCAATGAGACATAGCGGTAAGCATTGTGACTCAAAAACTGGGTAGAATTCAACCTACTATATCGAGAAAAAAAGAACTTAACTTTTGCATTTTGTACATAACAATCAATGTAATTTTCTATAAGTTTGTTAGATTACAGATAAACTGATAACACAAAGAAAATGTAGCTTCTGATACATTTTGATAAGGTACGCACTGTAAATTCAGATGAGACGCTCTTACATCAATTTTAAGAACTAAGTATTCCTACTATACCATAGTCTAAGGCAGTGTTTTCAACACTTTTCAGTTGGTCGTAAAAATTATAAATTTATCTGCAATTTAAATAACTGGTACAGAGGTAAACGAAAATTTGAATTCTGTTTTACTGGTAATTTTTTTCCATAACAATAACATAAAATGACATGTATTAAATAGTTATAATAATATTCCTTTTCTGAACCTTGATATCAAAATACTAAAAAGAAATTAATATAATATATGAACATTTTTAATCAACAAAATTATAAAATTAAAATTTATTTATAAAATATTATAATCTGAATATTTTTTTTAAATATTCAGAAAAGAGTAAATGGTCCAGAATTTTATTACCTGGTGAAGAATTAATTTTTGCACAAAGCAATTCAACTGCTAAAATTTTAACGGCATGTGATTATCAATATCTCTTAAAGCCAGATATCTGAATCAATGACTCTTCTTGTCTCTTTTTCATTTTCAAGAAAATCTGGACATCTGAGGAATAATGCTTTCCCA